>JANHFL010006338.1:170023-185508 GCA_032468155.1 Oxyrhabdium leporinum | reverse complement strand
TGAGCAATTTGGAACATGAAAAGCCATCTTAACAAAGTAATATAACATTACTTACATCAGTTACTTACACCAATAACCCATTGCAATGAAGTCCAGAGAAAATAGCTAGGTCCAACAAGGATAGCTACTATCAATGGCCCCGATCTGAGATCCTCTCATCCTTTTATCCTCCTTGGCTGACCATCTCTTAGTAAGGGGGACCCCCTTCGCAAGCCGCGCGTCTAAAGGTCTCGTCCTATCCCCGAGGCGCGCTCCGCCTTGGAAGGAGCGGACTCAGAAGGGAAGAGGGGTCTCTTCGCTTCGATCTCGCGTCAGCGTCTTTCAGCGGACCGAAGAACTCCTGCACGCCGGCTGGCCAGATACTGGGGAAGAGGGTCAGCCAGCAACCCCGCTCGGCCTTTTTCCGCGTCGGAAACAACCTTTGGCCGGGTCCACGGGGCAGGCTAAAGCTTTTCCTCCGTCCCTGCCCAGAAATGCGAGTTGTAGAGGAGTGGAGCAGGGGGCGTTCATCGGATCGTCCTTTAACGTCCGAGGTCCTTTGGTCTCCAGGCAAGCCGGCTCGGGAAGCCGCGGGCTGCCCCCCTTTCACGTTTGCTCGCGCGGCTCCGTCTCCGTCCTAAGCGAGGCGGCCGCTCTCTGAGCTTCCTTCTCCTAGCGGGGCTGAAACGAAGGTAGCTCCCCAAAGAGAGGGTAGTCCGAGGCGGCCTCTGGCTCTCTTGTTTTAGCGGGAAACCAACTCCGGCTAGCGGGGTGACTTCTTTAGCCGCGTTGCTTTTCCTTCTCCGCTGGGCTTTCTCCTCCTTCGCTTGGAGCAGGTGACGGAGAAGCTCTTTTAGGTGACCCACAAGCCACGAGCGAGGAGCCTCGGCCAGCTACGCGCGACTCTTTTTTTCCTCCCCTCTCTCCACTCGACAGGCAGGTTTTGCTGGGCGATCCAGCCTCGCTTCTTCTCCCTCTTCAGCCGCGACAGCCGCTGCGCGAAGATTTTTTGACAGGCTCCAACTACCCGCCACAACCCGAGCAATACCCTGTGAGTGCTGACATCACGCACGAGCGCGGCTCGCGGCAGCCAATGGCCGCCTCGGAAGAATTCATTATGCAAATGAGCAGGGGATCGATAGGGAAGGCTTGAGCTGGAGAAGAGCCGGCCATTGAGAAAAAAAACCCCCATCACTTCAGTTTCACTGATGGCGGTAACCGGCTGGCTGTTTGAGATGAATGAAATATCCCTTGAAGAGGAATTTGTCGTTGTTGTACTTTCCTTAATTTTGTTGTGATATATTAGACGGATCAAACAAAAGCCGCTGTAAAAATACCATAGAGTGTGGTTAGGCCTTTAATTTCACCTCCTCTGGCTGCTGGAACAGTAAAATGTTATAAATCACCGACCAGGAGAAATAAGGTGATTCATACTGAACATAGGAGAGGCATAAGGATGACTATTATAGCAGCAAAGGATAAATGCTATAAAAGCAGAAGGTGCACTGAGTATGCTTGCTCACTGTTGCTAAATGGCAATGGGAGTGAAATTCTGAAATGCTTTATCTGAAGGCAAACAGCTGCCCTACTTGCCTGGGAGAAGCTGTGACAGCTTTGGCCTTTTTTCCCCTTTTTATACAACTCTAAGCCCTTGCCCAAGTCTTTCCCTCTCATTTGGATTTCTCTGGCAATTACAGCAGCCAAGGAAAGTCAGAAAGAAGGGAAGTGGTTTAACTTCCCCAGCAACTAGTAAATTGCAGTTATATTGGAAAATGTGGTAAATGACATCCACAATAGCCCTTAGGAAAACACAATTTTTCCAATCCATCTGCTTTCTTCATTGACTATCTTAGCGACCAAATAGATAAGATTTTCTCCCTGCCAACCTGTCTTTAACCCCATCCTTTAGCTCCTCCAAAAGTTCACCATCACTACTGTAACTTTACTGCTGGTCATCCTCTAATACTGAAAGCTGTAGGTCATTGCAAGATAAATGCCTTCCCCTTCCTATTTCTTCTTGGAGAACCTGCCCCTTAGCAATGCTAAGAAAGAAAGGGTAACTAAGAGATTTTTAATAGATAAATAACATAGTAAATTTGGAGAGAGGAAGAAAGGTTTTAAATTGCTTTTGGTTAGCTTTAAATCTGGAATAAATAAGTAGTAAGTATTTGAAGCTTAAGTATCTGTGCTTGAAAATAATTTTTGGTCCTCACCAAGGAATAGTGTTTTTTTTCCATCATTTAAAAATGATGGCTTGATCCTCCACAACTGGAATTAGTTTTTTTCAAGGGAAAAATGGCCTCTTTTTCACTGCCCTCATTATGATTTCTTGACTTGCTAAAATCAGCCCAACTTATCAAATGGCTAATATTAATGTATAAATCATGGCATCAGTATTCAATTTTGCACTTATGTGGAATGATTTTGTCTCTCAATTGTCTTGAATGCTGAGGTGTAATTTTCCTCTGCCTTTGCTAAAAGTTTTCATAAAAGGTCACAAGCATGCAGTCTCCCACACACACACATACCCATGATTAATAAGCTGTGCACTGGAGTGACTTCTGCATTAACAGGTATTTTTTCTGGCACTATAAATAATACAATGATACATCTTACCTTCCCAGTTTAGAAGGCACAATGCAAACTGATAGTTCAATTTTATTTCCATTACAACCAAGTCCCTTAAGTCAAGGGACTTAAGACTACAGCTGAAATATTTGGTAAATTCCACTCAATAAACTGCATTCAATTTTTTACTGTTTATTTTGTTCTTAAAAGGGAACCCTCAAGCCTACTAAGTAAATATGCTTTCTGATTTAGAAACCCCTTGCCTCACAAAACAGGGACTGGCTATGGTAAGGACTTCACAGTCAACAGAAAGCACTCTGCACATACCATGGCTATTATTATTTTTTGCAGAAACCTGTCTGGTTACTCATTTTGTTTTTTTAATTCAATTTCTGCTGCTTTTATTGGTTTGCTTCTGGGTTTCATGCAGTGACTTTAATTTGTATTGTTTTGAGTTAACATTGTAAACAACACCGAGATTTTAAATGAAAAACCAAGAACTGTTCAAGTGAGGAAACACATAAAGCAGTCTCCATTTTAGGTTTGGATAGATATAATGAGTATTATTATAAACAATATCAGAAATTAAGTAACTATTTTCACACCCCATATGTCAGGATAACTGAGGCAGCTTCCACTTCCCAGAAGAAACCTGGCCCCTCACAGCTGAATGACAAACAAAAGTATTCCAGAAACAGGGATTGGAATTTAAGTTGTTTTGTTGATATGTACATGATATCCCCAGTCCGCAGACTGGCACCGGCCTGCGGCCTGTCAGGAACCAAGCTGTGCAAGTGAGCAAAATCCTATAAACACACAGGATCCAGACAGCATGCAAAGCCACATGCACAAACAGGCAGAAAAACTGCCCTCCATGGAACTGATCCCTGGTGCCCAAAAGGTAAGCGCTGCTTGTATATTACATAGATGTTGCCGGCCTTTAGATGCTTCTGTTCAAAGAGTCATAAATATTTATTTAGTAAATTTATATAGCTCTAGAAGGCTAACAACTGCAAACAAAATAAAATCGGGATAAAACAACTACTTTTTTGTGGGGAAGGGAACAATATCAATGACATAGAATACCTGCCAAGCACATTCATATCTTACATCCCAATCAGCTATAAGGCAGGTTCCCCAATACTGCCAGGGTCTCACTATGGAAAGCAAAGCCAGGTTTTCAAATGCCTGGTAAAAGGCCAGCAGGGGCAATATAAATTTAATCTCAGGAGGGATTCTGTTCCAGAGGGCAGCTACCATGCTAGAAAAGATTGCCTTCCTGGGTCCCAGTACATGGAACTCTCTAGTAGACAGGATTCAGAGCATGCTCTCCTGCTGGATCAGTCCCCTAAGTAACTTGGACCGAAGCCGTGAAAGGTTTTAAAGATAATCATCAGCACCCTGAATTGCACCTGGAAGCATACTAAACCCATTGCAGCTCCCAGAGCAGTGTTGTCACATGTGCCAAATGACCTGCACCTGTAACTGGCCACACTACTGCATTTTGCACCACCTTAAGCTTCAGAATCCTTTTCAAAGACAACTCCAGATAGAGGTTATTACAATAATCCAAGTTGGGAGTGACTAATAGGTCTGCATGATTGAGAAGACCTATTCTCTCAAACATATTTAAAATATGTTTATAGCTACATCTACTAAAAATGTCCAGCATGGAGCTTGGTAATATTTGGTACTGATGCATTGCTCTGCAGGAGATTTATTTTTCATTTATCTCCTTTAAATCAAAAGAAAATGATTAACAATGAATGAGTTAGGATGATTCAGGCAAAAGGGGGCAATATCGACAGCTGTAGTGGAACCCATGAATGCCATGTTAGGGATCTCTTGTATATAGGGATTAATTACAGAGGAATAACTTAAAAGATGAAAAAAATGGGATGTTTCTAAATGTGATATATAAATAAATACTTTATGTAAATAGTAAAAGCAGAGGTTATACAGAGGCCAAACTTGATGTTTGCCTGGTCAGCTTGCTCAAATGTCTACTATGACAAAAAAAAAACCCCAATGATAGGAAAAGAAATGGTTTTTATTCTTCAAGTATTTCACATTACTGCCAAAGAGATTTTACAAACTGAAATGAAAAGCTTCATACTATTATTATTATTATTATTATTATTAGTTAAACTTTTATACCGCCCCATTCCGAGGACTCGGGGCGGTTCACATAAAAATATAAAAATATATATATAAAATCCTATAAAACCCCGTCTTTAAAAACTAACCCCTAAAAATTTAAAATCCATTTAAAAACCCCTCAGTCAGGAAAGGCTTGTCGGAAGAGTAAGAATCTCCAAGGTCCCTTCTAAGATTTACATCCTTAAACATTTCATAAATTACTCTGTTATAATTACTTATCAATTGGACTAGGTGTTCGAAAACAAAAGATATAGCGCAAAGAAATAGCAATAACCTTTTTAATGGTCATGGTATACATTGGTATTTCAATTTATAATGAAATAGTAATAATAATGTAATCATAGTAATAATAAACAGAATTGTTGTTCATATAAAATGGCCTCTTCTGCTAAACCAGAATGCTGGCTCAGGAATTCTTGGAGTTGAAGTTCACAGGCTGTAAAGTTGCCATAGTTGCCCAGCCTTATGCTAAACTCTTTACAGCTGACTTCATGATGAAAATCAACACTGCTCTCCTGAATTAAATACTGATTTTAAACTTTTAAGACCAATGATTTAAATGCTGGTGATAATAGCTACCTAAAAAGAACATTTTTTTTATGTTTTACATGATTTTCATGACATCTCATCATATAAAAAAGGCTTTCAACATACAGACATAGTAAGGATCATCAAGATTTCAACTTGTAATGAACTTGTATGGTGGTTCAAAAGGATTTCTAAGCTATATTCATTTCAAATGTGGGATTCTGATAGAAAGCAATTCAGAGAGGTAACTGAATAAATCATAAGCTACTTACTTAAGCCCTATCAAATTCATTGCTTCACTGGCCTTGGAGAAATATGTATATGTTTTCCTCCAAACTTTTATCTATTTATTTTTAATAAGCAAATGCCTTGCCCTTGTTTTTGATGGTGTAATAATTCCATTTCCTATCCAGGGCCTTTTGGTTACCTTTTTCTTCTGGGCTTCCATCCAACATTAATCTCCCACTATTTTTGTTGTATGGCAGGAACAAACACATCTTTATGGATATAGCCAATTTATCATAGATGTCTTTGTATCATGTTCTATTGATGTACCTTCTTTGTAAACAAAAATATTTTCTAATAAAAGCTGTGGTTGAACACATATATTACTGTAAAAACCAGCAAGTTGCCCAGCGTGATCCAGATTCCACTGAATAATATTTGGGTCAAGTACATATTGCATTCTGCTGAATTGTGCTGTCATATAATAAAAGCAATGGGAGATAACAAAATGAATGTGCAACAACAAACAAGGGAAGAAAGAAGACCGATTGCCACTCAATGTACTAATCCCTTTGTCAACAAGGAATTAATCAATGGGAAAGATGATTTATTTCTTCTGTTAAAGAAATGTAGGAGCTGTTCTTCATTTCGTCTTACTGAAACTCTGTCAATGCAAGCATGTGAAACTCATAAAATGTGAGGAATGGAGCTTTAGATCTTAGTGAAAAGGAAACTAGCTGTGTCTTTGATGTCCTATTCATTTTGTAAATAGAAAAGGATGTCAGATAGAAATATTTAAAATTAAATTAAACATTCCTAGTGATTATTAAACGTAGAACCATAGGATTGGATGGTAGTGTGGAGGTTTTCTATTCCAACCCTCTTCCCAGGGCAGGAATCCTCTTAATATTCCAGACAAATGGTTGTCCAATCTTCAAAACCTCAATTGATGGTGTCTCCATTACTCCAGAAAATATGTTGTTCCAAGGTTTAATAGCTGTCACTAGTCAGGAAATTCCTCCTCATTTTGAGTCTAGATGCCATTCCCTGAAGCTTCTATTCATTGGTTTTTGTCCGACACTCCAACATTTGGAAAATACATCCCCACCTTCTTCCCTGTGATAACCCTTCAAGTAATAGAAGTTTGTTATGTTTCCCCATAGCCTTCTTTTCTTTAGATTAAACATGCCCAGTTCCTCTTATTGTTCTTTGTAAAATTTAGCCTCCTATCATCTTTATTACCCCAATATATTCTTTTTAGTTCTTTAGTATCCTTCTTGTGTTGTGATCACCAGTATTAGGCATGGTATTTCAGGTGCAGTTAGATGAGTCCAATGGTAGTGTGAAACTATCACTTCCTGTGATTTCAACACTATATGTCTATTGATGGAGCACAAGATTGTATTAATTTTTTTGACCGCTGCTCACTCATACTTAATCTGTGGTCTACCAGGGTGCCCAGATCCTTTTCACAAAAATGCTACTGCTGAGTCCATTATAATCTGCATGGTGCTTGTCCATCTACCTAAGTACAGAACCATCTATTTTTCATCATTGAACTTTTGTTTGCTAGGATCCAATATTTAAATTCATTGAGATCCTTTACAGCTTTGAACTTATCTTCTGAGGTGTCAGTAATCCCTCCTTTGCTTTGCGCCATCTGCAACCCTGATAAGCATCCGGTTATCTAAGTCATTTATGAAAGTGCTTTAAAACATTTTATCTCAGTGCCCAACTGTAAATTTAATGAATCATAAAATGCTTCATTTAAGCAGGATCATGTTCTTGTTTAGATAATTGTTTCATATTCTTTGGATAGCTAATGCAGTAATATGTTGGCTTAAAAATTATTTATTTATATATTTATATAGTGGCAATCCTGTTCCAGAGTTTCATATCTAACTAATATGAAATGGCTTATTGAAAAAGCAAAAAAGAGTGGAAATAAATTTGTCAGCATGCTTTTTTCTCAACGGTTCATATTCATTTGATAAACACATAAGATATTTAATTATAGTATAGTGGCTAAAGCCACAATTTTAGGGTTTCCCTCCTCCCCCTGTTCTTTTGTTTTGTGAACAACAGTATGAATGAATTTATATGAATTTATGTAAGAAAACTAAGTTTATTTTGTGTAATTAATAGATTAAATTGACTGCTGTTTAGGGTAAGCTGTCTTTACAAGTTATGTTTGGATGAGTTAGAAATAACTCATACTAACCAAAATGCTAAATAGACTGAAAAAACCCTAATTATATAAAATAAAATCACAACTTAAATAATTATGAAAGCAAACTCTGAAATAACTGAAAAGCTGATCATCGTAATAAAAAGTATACCTGATTCTCTTAGAAGGTATTGCAGAGGGAGTACTTACTGTATGTGTATTTCCAAATAAGAAAGGTGCAGAAGATTTTATTTTGAAATAAAAAGAGAGACTTCACCAACATTTCCCAGGGGACACACACACACACATATATATATAGTGCCTATCCTATTTCAGTGTAGGCACAGCCAAAAAGCATGCTACAGAATGCTTGAACAGATTTTCTAAATACTGTATATCTACCTCGGGCTTTTAATTCCCTTCCCGATGTTTTCTAGTGAAGCGCCACAGAAAATCTGGGGAGACAGATGAGTTTTAATGTCACCTTCCAAGATTTCCCTGTGAGCTAATAATGAAAGTTTTCTCTCAGATTCTTTGGTATTTTGTACCTGATTGGAAGAATTAGAGATAAAATCTATGTTCAGGATTGCAAAGTGCTGAAGGGATGTCAAAACATTTTCTTACAATAGATGAAAAGATAGGGGTTATGTTTTTTTTCCTTTCTTTCTGGTGCAGTGGTGTAAAAAGCAGCTTCCTGTATCAAAGGCCTTGTACTGAATCGTGAGCAGTAAATGTTTTGTGTAGTGACATTGTTTTTGGACTGGGTACACCCCATTAGATGAAATGTTAAAGCAACAAAATCATTCAGACAAAACAGCCTCTTGCCTTGGGTCACCATCACCCCTTTAAAATGTCATTGTGCTATTATTATTTGTGGTGCAACTGACCTGCCTACATTTCTCTAAGGCAGAAAGGCTAGTGAATATCCATTTTAAATTTCAAATGTCTTCCTGAATATTTATTTGTATATCTCAGTAAGGCAAAAGTGGTTAGAAATCCTTCATTATGTAAGCACAATGATGATGTTTAAAAGCTTGAAAGATCTGTAATCTTATTTTTTATCTAACTAATAAAGACCTGTTTACTGTAGCAATTTTTATCCAACTGCTTTCCTTTTTCCATAGGCTGTAGGATGCCTTGGAAAACCACTCCCAATAACTGCAGTGATGAAAATGTAAATCATTGAAACCACTTTTTCTACCATTAGTTGAGTTTTCCTCTGAAAACAGAAGGACTAAACTAAAGGTATTGTCTTTGTGACAATTTTACCCCAGTCTCCATTTAAGGAAACAGCTGAGCAAAAGAAATTAGTTCCAAGGGGGAAAGCTTTATTAGACTGTGACAATGTCAGGACCGGATCTGTCTGCTCCTTGAGAAACCCAAGGACGGGAGAAGCATTTACAAGAAGTGGGAACAGTCTTCATTGGCAAGTAAGGTCCTCAGAGCAAAGAATTATCATCGTAAGTTGATCAAGTTTTGTTGCAATTGTCCAGTTATCCCAAGTACTTCTATATGCAGTCAAAATTGACACTGATTTGGCATCTAAGCTCATGGACCCATCACAAAAATAGCTGGTGCTTTGGACAAAAAGAAGTTATTGTAGGGAAAACTGTTCTTTAATAAGCATGCTAATTATACCTTAAAATGAAGTGAATCAATCCTGTTTGATTTTTTTCCAACACATTAAACATTATGAATAGTTCCAAAACTTTAGGCTACTAACATTTTTAGCTATTTTTCCCCTCAAAATACCTTCCTTGATTCCTTTCAAAACCCAGCCATAATAGCTGTAGGGGATTTAGAATTCAAACAGACAAGCACCTGTCACATAACACCCCAAACTTAACAACTGTCGATAAGAAAGACAAAAGAGTTTGGATAGTGGGTGTGGCAATACCCAGAAACAGCAGAAGAGAAGAGAAAGAACAGGAGAAAATAACAAAATGCAAAGACCTGCAAGTAGAAATAGAACAACTGTGGCAAAAGCAAGCAACTCTAATACCAATAATAACAGGTGACTTGGATGCAATCCCAAAACAATTGGAGCACCACTTGAACACCATCGGCATTGACAAATTTATCATCAGTCAATTGCAAAAGGCAGCTTTACCCAGAACAGCTTACATCCTGCGATGATATCTGTAATACCATCAAACATCCAGATCTGTCTATCCCAGATCCTTTGAAAGGACTTGATACGGAGACAACAATGACAAACCCAGCCTGAACATCTGGCTGGCTGTGCAATGAACCATAATAATATATTATATATGCTACCCAACTCCTAATGATTCTGGGCACCTTTGAAAACAAGGAGCAACATAAAAACAACAAAAATAAGCAAAAGACAAAAGAACAATGATATAAATAAACAAACAAACAAACAAACAAACAAACAAACAAATAAATAAATAAATACATGAATGAATGAATGAATGAATGAATGAATGAATGATCTAGAGAGGAACCAAAAGTAAAAAAGGGTTATCAATAATTCACTCCAAAGGCCTGGGTGAAGAGACAAGGCTTTAAGGCTTTTTGAAATACTAGCAGGGTAGGCCCCATTCAAATTTTGAATTTTGTAGTAGAAGATGCAAATGGCTATGATAGCACCTGGGTACTTTGCACCTCTTTTCATCACTGCTATGTGTGACTGTATTATTTCTTTGCTGTCTCTAATAAAGTAATCTCTGTAGGAAGAAATCTATATCTACTAATGAGGTAAAGCTTGGTTAACCCTATGCAAGTCTATAGCCCCTTGTTCATTGGAGTCATCAAATGTCTTTTAGGGTCACTGAACTATCATTGTGCCAAAATAATAGCTATATGGGAACAAGCTTTATAGCATTTTGGTAATGATTGGGTGATCACCTAATCTTACCAAAATGCTATAAGTCACTAGGGAAGAAATGACCTAGGTCTGTTCAGAGCTAAATCTAACTCTCTCAGGCTAGATAACCAGGTTAATTGGTTCCCTTTTGATATTCCTTTAGCAAACAATTCCCCACTTTCCCAACTAAATGTGTTGTGGAGCAGAGCGAATTTCTAGGTAAAAAATGATAGGGAGATGGTACAGTTGGTCTATTTTGTTTATATTTAAAGTAGATCTTCTGAATGCTGCAGAAATATTTTTTTAAAAAGCAAAATACGTGTTTTGCTGATACCCCAGAAAAACTAAATATGCAGAACAATTACTGTAGAAGCATCCTGAAATCCATTCACCAATATACTTACTTGTAGATGGAGTTTCTTAAAAATGTGAAACGTGTGTTAATTTAGAATCATGTTGCTATCTAATCCCATCAGATGTGTGAAGAACTGCAGCCACAGACATCTGCTGTTTTAGACATTAACATGTTGTCTAGATTCAGACATTTAACAGGAAAAAAATACAGCTTTTAGATCACATTTTAAATTTTATTGTAATCATTTGCATCTGAGAACCAGGCAGTGAAAGAGAAACATGCTGCACAAGCATCATAAAGAATTACAAAAAGGCAAATTGGAAAGCAGACATACAGTAGTAATGGATAAAGTGATGTATTACTCTTCTGCATTTGTAGTACTGAATTATTTAATTTATATATAAGAATGCATGAGCTACGCAAATGGAAAAGGCAGACATAACTATAACTTATTTATACATTTTCAATCTTCAAAGTGATCTTCCTATTGTTGTTGTTGTTGCATATAAGAGTTGCACAGGGTTTTGGATTTATAGACAAAAAGTGCTTTGGAGTATGCAAGGGTACAAATATAAGGTCCACTAGCAACTCTTTAACATAGCCATGTCTTCACTGGATCATGCAGTTGCCTTCTGCAGCTGTTATACAATTCTGAGAAAAGCTGCAATTGAACAAGCAAACACCCATACACATACATAGCAGACAGTTTCAGCAAGGGAGAGAACTTAATTCAGATCATATATATGTTATTAATTATGAACCAAACATCACCACCAGCTTGTTTGCTAGCTACCCTGAGGAGACATATGCAATTCAATAAAAAATAGTGGATTCTCAAGACATGTAAACTCTTCCAAGAAAAATATCTGAAACAAACATGAGAAATAAACCAAAGGCCTTGGGGAATATGCATGTCTACGTAGTATCTGTGAAGCTCACTACCTTATAAAAAAGGGATAAAAATCATGCCGATCAAGAAAATAGGAAGCAGGAGAAAGCCAATAAAAAGTGATCAGTTCAGCACAGAAATACAGAATGTGGAAAATATAAAATATATTTTGATGACAAAACATATTCTCCAAAGAAGTTCTTTAGCCATGATGCAAGATTACTGTTTTGGACTGAGAGCTACATAATTGTAAAAGAAGATGAAGTAGAAAATATTGATTCCATATGCAATCTGTAATTTTGTGAACTGACGTAAGTGAGTTGATGCTTTGACAGAACTTCCATACCAAACGTTTTATCTTATTTATGTCAAATGCAGTAGGTGTTGCAGAAGTGCCCCACAATGCATGTGTAGAAATGCCATTTGGTAAAACCTTTAATGGTCAACATCAGACTTGTGGAAACAATGCTAGTGTATTTCAATTTCTAAATTATTATTCTACAATTTACATTCTTGGGTAAAAAAATAATGTTGTCATCATTCAGACAATGCATATTCCAATAACAGAAAAGTCACAATCAAATACTAATTTAACATTATTATCCGCTTATTCTTGAAAATCTTCACACATAAATCTATGCAGATAAGATAACCTACATGGATGTAGATATATAGGTCAAAGGCTGGGCGAATTGGCATAAACTGATAACTATAATGATTCTATAAGTGCCTATAAATTATACAGTGGCAGTGGGCAAGATAAATTCATATCTAGAGTGATTGCGAATCATTGTCCTCACTTTCAGCACTATTACAATATAATCAGAATAGACTGGCTAATAACATTAAACAGCTTTTATGGCCTGTAGCTATTCATTCCAGAGCCCTTGAAAATAATTATGAACAACCTAAAATCCAAGCAAGTTTGATTCGAGCATAAAGCCATAAGCCTATTTTCCATGTTGCTGCTCATATACTTTTCTATCTTCTAGAACACAACCATAGTTCACAAATCAACCAAAGCCCTACAAAACACCTTAAGTAAACCAAAAGATTCAGTGTCTAAGAAAACAAATTAGGAGTCATCTACAACATAGATGTACGGCGAATAACAGATACTATATAGTTCCTTGCTGCATAGCTACTATATACATAGGCAGGCAAGAGCACACCTACGAACTAGCAGTCAGAATATACAGTAAAAACTCTGTAATTTCAGAATGTATGGACAGTCCTAACCATAGTTTTAACTGGGAAATTGTGAGCATCCTAAACCAAACAACTCAAAAACACTAGAGAATTCCTAGAAACCTGGCACTCAGATAAATCAGCCATCAACAGAGATAAACAACATTTGCACAACATTCAAAATAAATAATTCAAAAGCTAAAACAAAACAAAAAAGACCAGAAAACCTCTTTGCCAGCAATCAACACCCAGATAAGCAGGATTTAATAGCAGGATTAACCCCTAGACAAACAAATGAGCAGTAAAAAATATCCTAAACAAGGAACTGTCAAGGAGAAAGCAACAATGACGGGGACAAGAGTAGGAGATGACCAGGTTGAGCCTGAGGGCAGGGTCAAATGCATCATCAGTTTGGAGTCTTTACGTCCCTGTAAGAGACTTAAGTCTACCACCACCCATTAAAGGTGTGTTTTTTCCCCCAAGGGATGGAAGACAGGCTTCTGAGATTCTCATTCTACCTGATGGCAGGAGCCTTGCATGTAGGTATCTAGAGAACATCCAAGTATACTGATATGCAAAATGACTCAGAAAAACTTTTAATTGTATTAAAACATCTTTACTTTCTTTGAAATGTAACTTTCCTTAAAATTCTGCTTAAAATGGAGCTTCCAATTTGGGGCAGGATAGTAGACTTAAAACTCTGGCCAGTATGGAAGCTTGCTGTTCTCAAATAGCTGCCATTATGAGTAAGCCTTCTAAAAAAATTAATGGAAAACAACCTGCCTAAAGGCCTGGTTAGCTCATGCCGAGTCAATAGACAGCCTTGGAAATAAAGATGATATTGGGCAAAGGTGCTTTGGTTCACAACATACCAGAAAGATTCTTGGAAAATATTTGAAATTGGGATGAGGCAGGTGCCAAAGCTCAACGGTTGAACCTGCAGCTTTATTATGCTAAAGATTTCGCTTTAGATTAAATCTGAAAAAAAATACAGTGTTTCCCAAAAAATAAGACCTGGTCTTATTTTCTTTTGGGCCCCAAAATAAGTACTAGGTCTTATTTTCCGGGGATGTCTTATCCACCTACCTTAGGACCACTGCAGCCAGGCTTCCCATTCCCTGACACCTGTCATGCCAGTGCTTGACTTCTCCTGTGCCTGCGTGCAACAGAAGCCGCATGGCTTGTGCTGGTGCCGCTGCTGCCAGCAGGAGGCTGCATGTCACATTGTGCATTGCACACATGAGCAGCAGCACTAGCGCAATGTGCCATGTGACGTACTACTGTGAGCTGAGGCACCAGTGCAACAAGCCTCGCAGTGTCCTGCTGTGAGCAGTGGCACTGGTGTGATGTGCCATGTGACCTTCCGCAAGCGACAGTACCGGTGTTGTGAGCCATGTGGCCTGCTGTGAGTGGCGGCACTGGCATGATGTGCCAGATGGCATCCGGCTGTGAGTGGCAGCAGAAGAAGTCAGGCAGCAGCACAACAGATGTTAGGGTGTGGGAAGCCTAGCTGCAGCAGTCCTAAGGTAAGCAGATGCAGGGAGCTCCACCCCCCCAACCCTAGCTTGATTTTTACGCATGCACCTTGCCCCATCTCATACAACCAGATGGTGGGCAGAACTTAATGGGTTTATTTTTGGGGTAGGGCTTATATTAGGCGCAGGTGTGAAAATTGGGCTAGGGCTTGTTTTCAGGGTAGGTTGTACTTTCAGGGAAACGTGGTATATGTTGAGTAAATCTGTACAGATTTAGCAAAGGACTAACTCTCTCAAATTTTTTGTAGTCTATTTTTCCTATTTCAATGTTCCTCATAACATGTTCTTCCTACCTTCCTTGTTATGCCTCTCCTTCTGTTTGGTCACCATATTGCTTCTGTAAAGAAATCAAGGAGGCAAGACATGACCTTCTGAGAGAAAATCAAAAACAAGAAGATGGCTTTATTCCTCTGAAGACACATAGTGATAAAACTTTGATAGGAGGACGTTGCAAGCATGATGGGGTATGAGGGAGAAAGATAAAATATACAAATCAGCAAATATAATGCCTTAGGCCTTCCTGTTCTGTTTTATGAGATGAAATAATGCCAACAAATTTCATGTTAAGTGAAACCAATTACGCCAATATAAGTCATGCTTTTTAAATAGGGCTGTAAAATTACAATATAATTAGAGTTCCACTAATGTCAGCATTGGGTCGTGCAGATTTGGACATTAGTCAATGAAGTAATTCTAGTAGAGACTGTTTTGACAAGGTTTGATTAATTTATATACAACAGCATGATTCATCAGCTATTCCTTGAAATGTTCATAATATCTGCTTATTATGAGTTCCATAAATATTTAAGAACATTCTATACTAAACTGTATTTTTTAGAAAGAGAACTTAAAAACTGTAAATGTATCCTTGTGAACTTGCATGTTGGCGTCAAAATTGTTGTATATGGATCTGCATATTTCTATATATCAGTGCTGAAATCTAATTTTTTTTACCAGTGGTTCTATGGGCGTGGCTTGGTGGGGGGTCATGTGACTGTGTGGGCATGGCCAACTTAACGTCACTCACGGCAAGGTGGGTTGGTGGCAGCTTGCTGTGAGTG
>JANHFL010006338.1:144394-169923 GCA_032468155.1 Oxyrhabdium leporinum | reverse complement strand
ACGTCACTCACGGCAAGGTGGGTTGGTGGCAGCTTGCTGTGAGTGACGTCGAGTTGGCCACGCCCACCCAGTCACATAACCGATGCTGTAGAGATGGCGATGCTGTAGAGATGGCAAATGCAGGCAAAAGGTTAGTTGGAAAGTGATGGCTGGAGGCTTCTCGCGCCGTCAAAGAGGTGGCGGCTGGAGGCTTCTCGTGCCGTCAAAGAGGTGGTGGCTAGAGGCTTCTGGCACCACTTTTTGCCGGCGTGAAGGGCCTACAGCCGCTGCCTCTTTGCCAGCCGGAATGGAGCCGGGAGTGGCGGCTAGATGCCTCTCACTCTGGCGAAGAGGTGGTGGCTGGAGGCTTCTGGCATCGCTTTTTGCCGATGCGAAGGGCCTGCAGCCACCGCCTCTTTGTCGGCCTGAACTGAGTGGGAAAGGCAGTGAAGGGAAGCTCCGGGGACCATGGGGGGGCAGACAGCTAGGCCGCACAGGGACGCAGTACCAGGTGGGAAGAGAAAGGAAGGCAAGCGGCAGTAGTGGCTTAGTTACCCAGGCATGCAGGCAGGCAGGCAGGCAGATCAGGAGCAGTTGGGCCTCAGGCACATCCTCGTGGGAAGGCAGGCAGACACACTGGGGCAGGTTGAGCAGGGGGCGGAGTGAGTGGTGAGCGGGCAGGGGTGAGGCCAGCCAGAGGTGGTATTTGCCGGTTGTCCAAACTAATCAAAATTTTCCCTACCGGTTCGCCTGAACCGGTGTGAACCAGCTAGATTTCACCTCTGCTATATGTTTCTATAGGAAGCATCCAGATGCATATACAACTGTTCTGACCCAGTTCCCCAAGTATGACAAACCCTCTGTAGTTGAAGCAATGATTCCTTTATTAGGAGCGCCAGCAGCCCCAGCAAAAAGTTTCCCTTTCACCTGAGGCTGACAAGTGTGTCCGGCAGGGGAGATGAATAGTTGTCTGCCACATCTATTCATCTCCTCCCCCTGCCTTATATCCCCAGAGCTCGGATTGGGCTTCGCTAGCAGTGGTAGCTCTTTCTTCCCAAGGATCGACCCACGGATTTCCACTGCTCTCCTCTCCTCTGCCTTCTGTGCATCTGCACATCAGACACTGGACCCAGCTGTTCCACCTCTTCCTCATCAGCCACTTCCAGACATGGGGGCTGTTGACTCTCTATCTGAGAGCTGACAGATGGCCCAGTCTCCATCTCCATCTCTCTCTGTCTGCCAGCTCCATTCCCTCTTCCCCCTCAGAGCTCTCGGGTTGCCTTGATGTTGACGCTGACTCCATTGATACCAGGTACTACAAAGATAACAGATGAGATTGTTACTAGCTTACTCTGTTGGTTCCACTTAATAGAAATGTGCAATGTTTTTTTCATTCTTAGAAGAAGAAAAAGAACAATAAAGATAGCAGGAGAAAATCACCTAGTGTTCAAAATGGTGCAAATGCAAATATTATTTTGATAGATATCCTAAGCAAAAAGTGTTGTAGAATTTGAATTCAGGAACCTGACTATATTTCTGACCCTGGTGATATTCCAATGCAACATCTAACTGTGTTCAAAATTATCTATGACAACACTGACTACTCTGTCTTTAGAGAATTGTCATGAGCCAGATCTGCACATATGCAGCAAAATATACACAGTCTGTGTTCACTGATCATACTTAACTGGTCAGTGTAAGATGATATCTGTGTTAGTATATGGTGGCCAAAAATCAGAAGTCTCTTAGCACTTTTCCCAGATAACAAATGTTATTTAAAAACAGGCTTATAATGAAGAGAGCTGCAACTCATGAAAGCTTGTGTCTTTTAATTAAATTTGTTAATTGGAAACGGTGCTACCAGATCCTCATTTTTAACTGAGTGAAGAGATTAGCAAGTTTTAGTCCCAAATATTTTTGAGATGGTTTGCAATAAATTGTCCACCCCTCTTCTCTCCCAGAATACAAAATTAACCTCTCTTTCAGCTTCCTGGTGCAGACTTGAAATCCTAACCAGCCAAGCAAAAATAAGACTGATCTAAGAACGTCATTTCTCTTTTACTTTTCCAATTTTCTCCCGCCCACAGAGCTTCCTAGGCTGATGAGGTTAGTAATTTCACACAACCAACCATTGGGATCATACTTCTGGATTTTTAAAAATTCATTCAGAACAGAGCAATTCTTGTGGACACAGTGAATGGAATTATCTTGGTACTAGCCAAAGCATTCCTTTAAATGATACTGCATGTTATAATTAGGCTTATCACATGAGTAAAATAAATATTTGTCTGATTCCACCAATACATTTAATCCTGTTAATTCCTAGCAATGAATGAATTATTTACACAAATGCTAACAATACATTTAAAAAAATCAAGGATCAGAAGAAGGACTTTAGCAAAAGTCCATCTTAAATATTATATCATCTCATTGCCAGCAGAGAAAAGAAATGATTTACAAGGGTAGCTAACATGCATTAGTAAATTCTATATTTTTATAGGGAGAAAGAGTTGCTCAGAGTCAAACACATTTGAAGATTATCTCAGTCATCACTGTTATTAGTCTAGCTTCTCTCTCACTGTGGGCCAAGGGTGATGGGTCACGTTTCATGATCATGCCAAATAATAGATTAATGAACTCTCAAGATGGAATTCATTGGGGTTTTTCTCTTATCACTCACAGAACAGGTGTTCTGTCAGCCTCTTCTAGATCCACAGAGCTTAAAAAGCTGTGCTGGAAGCATTGGTTCATTTCATTTGCAACAAGGCAATAGTATTCTCTTTGTGGATTCTGACCTTTCCCTATCCAATGTCCAGGGAGACCCTTTCAATCACAATGTGCCACATCTACTGCCAGTTTCATGGAAAATAAGAATTACACACATTTCATATGATATGATAGGCCATCATTAACGGCATTAATGATGATGACGATAATTTGAAGTTAAAACAATACATTCAGTGATAGTGAATGACTGAACAAAAATGACTGGACAATATTGCAAGAACAGCTGCAGTCACAATGGTAAGTAGTTAGTTTACCTATAGTTTGGATTATAAGATGAAGAATATTAAAAAAAAATACTGTATGCCTATGAAAATAAATATATTCTATATTAAACTACTAAAAAAGAAGGCCTTGGACAGATACACAAACCAAAGATTCAATTTAAAAAGTTTCTTTATCTTATTTTAACTAATAACATAGGCTGTTATAAAAAATGTAATATATGCAATATATAAAAAATATAATTGGTTAAATTTACAAAAGCCATTACATTTAAAAAGAAAGGAGCATGAAAGGGAAGAATAGAATGGAAGAAGAGATTTGGTAATAACTTACTTTGCAAAATTGTATCAAGATATGCATTTAATCTTAGAAGTTCAGTGCTTTATTGAAAAGACAATACCACAATTTCTAAGCAAATGGGCACTTTCATAAGTTGGAGAAAAGTTGCTAGCAGCACTCTGATTTTGTTGCTTCAAAAGCAAAACACCTTGTGCTGTATCTGCCTTCTATCCTTGTTTCCACATCAAAGCGATGGATTACCAGCTTGAGTTTTCGGTGCTGTTGCCCAGTTTTAGAAACGATTTGACAGATAATATGTCAGTACATACAGCCAACTTTTAAAAATAATATTTTCAGTTCGTTGCCTCACAGAACTTAGCTGCCGTACTTCTGCCAAATATCAACACTGCAGATTGGGGAAGGGAGAGGTAAAGGGAGTAAACGCAAAATGTCACATATTAAGTATGCAAGCAGGAGAGAAACTATTCTAACACAGAGGGCAGTAAGGAAAAATTATACAGACTATGTTTAAAATACTTTTCTTCCCAGTCCCCAAATAATTTCTTGTAGATTATTGAATGATTACAATAGAATAAGTATAGGAAAACAATAGCAGGATCGTAGAGTTGCATGGAAACAGTGCAAACTGTTTCACTTGTCCCATTTATTCTTGCTTGCATGCTGGAAAAAAGGATCAGCCACTACTTCCTTAGCAACTGTCTCAATTAGTGGCCATTCAGAAATACAATGACATTATGGTAAAAAATAATTTTTTAACCAATGTGCACGCTTATGACTAAAGTTTGTGTGCCTGACAGCAACTGACCGTGAGGAATGCTAGCGTAGTTGTATGAGAGAACTTTATCTGAATGAGATGGCAGCAACAGTGATTCTCTCTCTCTCTCTCTCTCTCTCTCTCTCTCTCTCCCTCTCCCCCCTCTCTCTATGTGTGTGTCACATGTTTACTTCATGACCATTTTGCTTAACAACTATTTTTCTCTTGACTTAAGGAATGCATTCACTAAACAAGGAAGAGGCGTGCTTTTCTTATGTATATATAGATATAGAGGCAAATACTCCTCAACGGCCACAATTAGGACCAGCAACTCCATCTCTTAGCAATGTAATCATAAAGTGAAAACTCACATGACTGTGACTGACTTAGGACATCAGCTTGTCAGTTCTGGCTGTAGCCATTAAACAAATTCCCTTATGTTATTAAGCATGACATCATCATATGACTGCAACCTGTGATTTCCTGCTGGCTTCTCCATTGACTTGTCAGAAACTGTGAAGGACATGAATGGCAATTACATGACTGTGGAGAATATTGCAACAGCAGCAGCCAAATTAAAGGACCAGTCACGAGTCTGCTTGTTTAGCACCATCATAACTTTGAGCAGCTGCTGAACAAGTGGTCAGTAAGCAAGGATTACTTTTACAGATGTGGATGTAGATGTACATATTAATGTATATGCATATGTAGACAGAATGGGACAACTCACTGCAGCCAACTCATGACAACCAATTCTCCTCAGCCACCTCACCACGGCCAACTCGCCGTGGTGCAATTCAAGAATTCAATTTAATTATTTAAATTAATTAAAACATTATTTTAATTCTTGTCATTCACGTTTCACTTTTCCCTCTTTTTGCATCCTTTCTTTAATGATTCTATTCTACCATTTCTTTGATATTGGTGTCACTGTTGTCCTGCAGTGAGTTTTACCGTAGTGAGTTGGCTGTGGCAAGTTGTCGCATGGGAAGTTGCTCATGGGGAGTTGGTCATGCCAAGTTGGCTGCAGCAAGTTGTCCTGGACCCCACATAGATATATATGTGTATATATATGTATATATATGTATGTATGTGTGTATATATATATATATATGTGTGTGTGTGTGTGTATGTGTGTGTGTGTGTGCATACACACACACACACATATATATATGTATATATGTGTATATATATATATGTGTGTGTGTATATATGTGTGTATATACATATACATACATGTGTGTATGTACACACACACACACACGCTTTAAAAATCAATCTTAATTCCTGATGAACTCCTGGATCAATCCATGTGTTTTTATGGCAATGCTTTCAGGAGTAATTTGCAGGACCAGAATTCTCCTTGTTTTCAGTCCAATACCATAATTGTTCAACAACACAATTAAAAAAGCGCAATTGTTTCCTGTTGAAATTCAGTGGCATAATTTTATTGGAGCTTCATAGAAGGGACTCATTGGCCAGATGGATATTGTTTCAATACATCCACACGGGTTTCCTGGATGCCCTAAGAACCATGTATGTCAGAATGGGAATTTCCATAAAACTGCTTCTGAACATTGAACTATGGAAAACACAGTATGTTAACCTATTCCATGCTGGAGATGTTTCAACAGCAGCTTTTTGCAAGCAAAGAATGTAAATTAATCTCAGTGATAGCATACTGGAAGTAGATTTTCTATTTATAATAAAGGGTTAGTAAAGAATTAATAAATCATTTTTACCCAAGCAATTTGTGGCTTTATATAAGAATAGAAAAATTATGCCTCTGTAGAATTCCTTATGACCATTAAAATCATAACAAAAACAAAGCAAAAGCATAAAAACAAATCACTCAGGGCACATTTATTGCTAGGAACTATATTAAACTTATGCAGCTCAGCTAAAACTAAAATTCTCAGATGTGTTTGTCTTTATCATCAGTTAAAAACTGTAGGTCTGAGGTTAAGAACAGGCTGTTCTGTAATTTTATGAGGTAAAATAGGCATAAACTGCTCTGTTTTGCAAATGTTATGGGTTTTTTCTAGGCAAAATAATTGGTTTAGAGTTCAAGAGATCTCCTATCTTATTATTTATTTTTCAAGAGGAAAAGTATCAAGATACCCTTCCCCTCTTGTGAAGAGTTTGATTGCGTACAAAAATCTTCTCAGTTGTAACACACTAATGTTTTTAATATATCTCAGGGGAGGAAATGCTTAAGAGCAGAAAAGCCAAAAGATTCTCATTACACATTTAGTAACCCTTTCTTTGGAGTAGATTCCATATATAACACACACATACAAGCAAGATCTCCAGAGATACGCTTGTAAATATTGTGACCTATAGGACAGCGATTCTGCAGAGATTAGCTGATTTACAAGGTTCAGAAAATATTTGCCTATTTGTTTATTTGTTTTGAAGATTCTGCAGTGTCCACCAGAACACTGGATTGTGTGTAAGTAGGTTTAGCGACTACTTAAATTTTTATACCTCTCTTATTCTTTGACTCGGAATGGTTTACAAACAAAAAAAGTATTAAATATATGTAAATAATAATAACAATAACAATAATAATACCTGTTTATTATATGTTTGTATCTTTATTTTTGGTGAACTCAAGCATACCTAAGCTTACCATCTTTTTTTTTTCCATAAAAACAATTCTATAAAGTGAATTAAACTGAGATAAAATTCCTGTCCCAAGGTCATTCACCAACCTTCAAGTCTAAGTGAGAACTACAATTCACAGTCTCCCAGTTTCTAATCCAGCACCCTAACCACTACATTAAATTGGCAATCCTGATTTAGGGAAGCAAAAATGGGCAATTCCACCTAGCAGCTTTAAGGTACATGTCTGATGTCCTGGAATTGGCTGAAAATGAAGCCAGTTTAAGAAATTGCCATGTACATTATGATGTTCTGCCATTCTGTTTGAACTGCAATTATAACAGATGTCGTCTGGTGGATTCTTCTTCTTTTTTTTAACCCTCCCACTCCTGTTTGGAAAGCAAATGCCAATCACTTTCTTTTATTTCCTTCTTGATAGACTGTTTGTATAAGCTCCCTTCCATCAACTCTCTCTTGCATGGGATGCTTTTGAACTTGGCATGTGAACAAACATCATGTCTAGCAGTCCCAGAGAGGCTGTTCCTTGCTCACACAATGAGCATTTCAATGGTGGACTGATGGGAGAAATAAACAAATTTAAAACTTGTCTGATCACTTTGATTTTTTCAATTTCATTCCACCACCAAGTTTTAAAACCTATAATTGTTAGAGAACATAACACAGCTGCTCCTCATAAGATATTCCAGGTGTGCTCCCATTCTACCGTGATTTTATATGTTGTCATGTGTGTCCACCCCCATGAGCCATGGTGGCACAGTGGTTAGAGTGCAGTACTGCAGGCTACTTCTGCTGACTGCCGCCTGACTGCAATTTGGCAGTTCAAATCTCACCAGGCTCAAGGTTGACTCAGCCTTCCGTCCTTCCAAGGTGGGTAAAATGAGGGCCCAAATTGTTGTGGGCAATATGTTGACTCTGTAAACTGCTTAGAGAGGGCTGTAAAGCACTGCAAAACGGTATATAAGTGTAAGTGCTAAGTCCTAGTGCTATTCGTATCTCAAACCAACCCAAGTTCCTCCTTTCATTAGTGGTTATTTGTAAAGCACCTGATCTAGTTTCCCATCATACAGGTATCTGACAGTAATATAAACAGTTGTGCTATTAACTATCCCAGGTGGGACAGGGGAAAGGTGTCAAACATTAGATCTCTGCTTCATTTTACATAGCTTTAAAAGTTAACTTATTTTACAAAACAAAAACTACACTACAGGCCTAGGTTATGACTCAATATGTCAACCATGTTCTATCATGGACAATTATATGATAAATATTATTTTTATGGTGGGATTGATGGAAAACATCACAGGCTCAATTTGAGAACATGTCTAGAAACAAGCAATCAAATATACTATCTTCAGAAGACCAACAGTAACAAATAAAGACCAATTTGCAGATTGTAGAACTGGATGTCTGAAAATCAGAATTCATCCGATTGGATTATACTACATCAGAAACTCAAGTCCATTCTGCCCTCTCTATATATACTTTCTTCTTATGATTTTGGAAATTAAGAGAGCTTCTTCATTGCGTTAAAGAAAAAGTTGTATGCTTTTTGGTTACAGAAATATCTGCTGAAGTAGATTGAAATCTTCAAAAGCTTATGGCATAACGGATTTGATGCTAATAAATTTTTGATTCAAGCTTAACTCCTAATAGCTTCACAAGCACAATGTTCTTAGCAACAGAAAACCACCAGACTACAATCAGCTTAGCTTTTCAAGATCAGTGAAGGACAGCTCCAATGCCATTTGTTGACTTTGGAATACTATTGACTAGGGCAAAAATCTTGAAACAACTAGCAAAATAGCTTAAGGGGGTCAAAGGCACTCCATGGCAAGTTCTATCTAGGAATTTGTTTGTGTGTGAACACTGGGTGGCAGTAGTATTTCAAAATTAAGCTGTTATCCACTTATTTATTATTGCATTTTTATCCCTGAATGTGATGAGTCTGGGATCTTCTTCATTTTTTTCCCTCCATGAATTCTTTGAAATAGGTTGGTTGACAGAGGAGAACAGGCCAAAAGTTGGACTGAGATTGGTTCCCCTGACTCAAATCCAACACTTAGGCTATGTTGGTTGCTCAGGAGGCACATGACAAATAAAGTTACACATTACAGCAATCCTCAACTTAGGACCGCAATTGGGACCAGAATTTCTGTTGCTAAACAAGGTAGTTATTAAGTGAGTCATGCCCAATTTTAGACCTTCTTTGCCATGGTTGTTAAGTATATCACTACAACACAGGGATATGGCAATTGTCATAAATACATGCCGGTTGCTAAGCCCCCAAATTCTGATCACGTGTCTGTGGGGATGTTGCAATTATCCTTTTGACTAGTCTTAAGTCACTTTTTTCAGTGCCATTGTAACTTCAAATGGTTGTAAATGAATGGCTATAAACAAAGTCGAGAACTATCTGTATTCACTGTGTTTAGAATTTATGGGCATATGTCATAATTGAAGATGTTAAAAATATCATTTTTGGTGAGCAAGAATAGTGCAGGTGCGGGTTAATTTATTTTATTATTTTTCCAATTTTCTATCTGTGAACTTTCCCTGCACATTTGATGTGGAGTTATTGGTGTGTGTGAGGTTTTTTTAAGAACTATTAATGCCCATGAAATCCTTGCAGGCACGTATAATGGGGAATCCTTCACATTGCCTAATTTGCCTGGTAAGTTAGTTGGATCACCTTATCTTTTCACTGAACCCAATATAATGAATTTCACAATCTCATAATCACTTTAATGATGTCAACAGAAAACTTATTTTTCAATGCTTACAATATATGGGTGAAGTACACTGCAGAAGCAATAGTAGTTACCAGTCCTCTGAAACTACAATTCATCATAAAAGGAATTGGAAGGAAAAAATACAGGAGGAACGTGTGTGTATGTGTGTTGCACAAGGAAGGCAGCTATTTCATAGATTAGAGCTATTTCTTTGTCTTCATCTGGTCCATGTCACACATCATTTTTATTGTTTATGTTTCATGTTTTGCTTTTATTAATAGAATACAGAAAACAAACTATAAAAAAAGAATTATAAAAAGTTATAAAGAAGGCAAAAAGAAAACCGTACACATGTACATATTTGAAGTTTCTACAAAAGCATTTCAGTGAATGTCAGCCCTATTTCATTATCATCATCTATAGCTAATCATGTTAATAAGCGATTCATTAACAAATTACTAATATCAACAGTTTAGCAAACTACTGAATAAGGTAACTTGTACTTCCTCTAACAAAGATAAATCAAGGAGCATCCCAAATGCATATTTCTTCTTTTAATCATGAACTAATCTTGGAGGAACAGGCTATCATTCTCTCATGAGGATTCTGGAGTCTGGACTGAGGTAGTTGAATGTAAAATATCACAGCCTTCTGAACTATCCTAGATCAGTGGTGGTTAACCTTTTCAGCACCGAAACGGGAGCATGTGCACCAGCCACCTGGTCTTCTGGCTTCTAACACACATGCACCCACAAAGACCAGCTGGCCAGTTTCTAACGCGCATGCGTGCTGACCAGCTGGTCTTCGTGCACGCATGCATGTTAGAAACCGGAAGACCAGGTGGCAGGCGCACATGCGCGCAGTGGGAGCTGCTCTTCCAGTTTCCGGTGGTCCCACACACACGAAGACCAGCTGGCCGGTGCACGCCGGAACCTGGAAGAGAAATGGGCAACGGCTGGTGTGCCTGGAGAGATAGCTCTGCATGCCATTTCCGGCACGCTTGGCATAGGTTTGCCATCACAGCCCTAGATCCAATGCTAACTATTAAAAAATAAACTCTGCACATCAATTACTATGAAAATTTGATTAAGTTGCAACATGAATGATCAAACTTTGCTTAAGTTAAATACAATATCTTCATAGTTTTATGGATGAAGTGTATAATAGTTCACTTTAACTAGTTTCAGCCTGGTTTCAACCAAGTTCTTATTCCATATATTTAACTCTTTCTTTATGAGTGGTATTTAAAAAAAACCAACTAGTATTATTGCCAAATGAGTGTATTTATTATCTTGAGGATTTTACTCCAAAGAAACACATGTTGATAATCAAGAGTACAGCTAAAAAAAATCATTTATATAGGTTTACAGATTAACAGAGTTGGAAGGGACTTTGTAGGTCATCTAGTCCAACCCTCCGCCCAAGCAGGAGACCCTACACTATTTCTCACAAATGGCAGTCCAATCTCTTCTTGAAAGTCTCCAGGGATGAAGCTCCCACAACTTCTGAAGGCAATTTCTGTTCCACTGACTGATTGTTCCCACTGTCAGAAAATTTTTCCTTATTTCTAGGTTGAATCTCTCCTTGATCAGTTTCTATCCATTATTCCTTATCTGGCCTTCGGGTGCCTTGGAAAATAGTTTGACCTCTTCCTCTCTGTGGCAGCCACTCAAATACTGGAACACTGCTATCATGTCTCCCCTGGTCCTTCTCTTCACTAGACTAGCTAAGCCCAGTTCCTGTAATCGTTCTTCATATGTTTTAGTCTCCAGTCCCCTAATCATCCTGGTTGTTCTTCTCTGCACTTTTTCCAGAGCCTCAACATCATTTTTATAGTTTGGTGACCAAAACTGGATGCAGTATTCTAGATGAAGTCTTACTAAGGCTTTATAGAGTGGTATTAGTACCTCACTTGATCTTGATTGTATCCCTCTGTTAATGCCACTTAGGATCGCATTGGCTTTTTTGGCTGCCGCTGCACATTGCTGGCTCATATTTAACTGGTTGTCCACTAAGACTCCAAGATCCCTCTCCCAGTTACTGCTATTAAGCCTGGTTTCACCCAGTCTGTATGTGTACTTTTGATTTTTCTTGCCTAACTATAAGACTTTACTTTTCTTTACATTGAATTTCATTTTGTTAGATAGGGCCCAATGTTTAAGTGTGTCAAGATCCATCTGGATCTTGAGCCTATCTTCTAGGATGTTAGCTATTCCTGCCAGTTTAGTATCGTCTGCAAATTTGGTAAGTTCCCCTTCGATTCCATCATCTAAGTCGTTTATGAAGATATTGAAGAGTACTGGGCCTAAGATGGAACCTTGTGGTACCCCACTGCTTACTTCCCCCCATGTAGATGTAGAGCCATTAAGGACTACTCATTGAGTATGGTTTGACAGCCAATTACCAATCCATCTGGTCGTGATGCTATCTATCCCACTTTTTTCTAGCTTACCAAGAAGTAGGTTGTGCTTTATTTTATCGAATACCTTGCTGAAGTCTAAGTATATTATGTCCACAGTATTTCGCTGGTCTGCTAATTTAGTCACTAGGTTTTATTTTCATAAATATCCATATGGTTTAATTTAAACTTATGGCATGATGTCTAGCTTGTGAATGCTGATTTTTCTTTAAAATATTTTGAGCATCCAAGGAAATATTTCTTTTATGACACATATGCCAATTCCAGTTCATTGATTTTGCATCAGTCATTTTGTACTAAAATGTGTAACATAAAATCTAAAAAAAACTAATATGCATTTCAATTTTAACAAAAAAAACTGAGCTGAAACATACACTATACACACACATATGCACATATATACACACACATTTAATAATTCAGAAATTGTATGAAGAATGCTGGCTTTCTGCTAGTTATACAAATGTGTTCAATTTTTATAATGTTATTATGACTATTAATTCATATCCTTTCTGTTTGAATTTAGAGCCATATAAAATAGTTTTGTTTCACAATTTTTTTCAACAAATTATTGAAATCTGGCTCATGTATACAACAAGGCAATTGGTTAGATAAATAGTTTGTTTTTAAACCAGGACTGTGACTTGAACATTGAATGGCGTCAATTTAATGACATAAAAGACCTTTCTGAAATGCCTAGGTAAACCAGCTCACCATTCTCAGAAAAGGCTCTGAATATTTCTGAACATTTCTTCATATTCAGCCTGTATATGGTACTATGAAAGTAACTGCTTTGTAGGTTTGAAATGATATATTACTGAAAAATTATTGCATCAATGGCAATTAGACTTTTAGTTCACCAACAAATACAGAGGCATCTCCTTTAAACAATCATAAATTCTTTTCAAGTCTGTTGTTTTTAAGACAAACCCTACTATATTTGTTTCAACTCCTATTTCAATAAAATATAATTCCTTTTTCAGGGAGGTGGAGTTTTGTTCCCTTTTCTAACTTATCTAGCAACTGCAAGTCAGAACATTCTGAAATCAGTGGAATAAGCAGAGTCATTTTCAATTTTCTTTTCATTTTTCTTAACCTTTCCTTCCTTTTTTGGTTTTCAGAAGCATTTTAAAGGCCTTCATGCTTTCAAACCATGTTTTAGAGTAGGAGGAATCTCTGGCACCACAATTTAGGCTCCCAGTATGAGGAAGAGAAACCTGGAGTATAATGGCCAATTTTTAACTGTGTGGGTTTGAGGAATTTTTTTCTCAAAAATAAGCCTGGAAATATGAATAAGAAGCCACTGGAAGCATGGATTCCATAACAACAACATCCCCCCCCCCCGGCCAAGTAACATTGAATTATACTGCCTAAACTGTTTGTCTGCCATATTTTAATAGCATATTCTGGGGCTTCTTCAGAAGGGATTGGAAGAACTGCAAAAGAAAAATGAAAGTGGTTTGCTGATTTCCACTTTTAAAATGCTATCACCACTGTCACTTAATAAGCAGACCAAAAATATTAGTCCCACCACTATATCATGGCATCATTTGTCCTCTTGCTGTGCAGCGCGACGTGGAGTATGTGTCAGGATAATGCTGATTTAATAGCTGACCAGATGCTGTAAGGTTGTAATGCTGTAATACTGCACTGATATAACGATGATGCAATGGTAGCAATGAATCAGCAGGGTTATTTGACTGCTACCACTTTAAGAGGCTGTAATATATGAGAGACCCTGTGAGGGCACATCTCTCTCTCCATGTGTGCTTCTGTGGTATAGTTGGTTACTGATTCCCCCTGTATTCAAGGCCTGAATAAAAGTACTTGGATGTATATATGCTTTTAGGGATAAAAACCACTATTTGTCAATACAAACCGATAAACACTAAATAATTTTTATGCTTCACGTTTGTTAAATAAATGAGCCAACACTGAGCAACGACCCAAGATTGACTATCCGTCATAAAAACCAGCCTGCTTCAGATAATGTTGTTTGTCATAAAATAATCCTCTAATTTGTATAATAAATATTTAGCATACAGTTTGGCCACTGTATCTGTTAACTGATTGGTTTATAATTTGCTGGAAGCTTCTGGTTCTTTTCTTGTATATTGGAAGCAAAATCCTAACATAGTGTAACTTCAATTTAAAGGACCATTTGAAGATAAGAGGTATCTATTAAATCAGAACATCATTTAAACATGAACCAAATCATTTAAATACATTTATATAAATGTTTGCCCATTTGCCCAATTGCATAATAACATTAATTACATCAATTTTCTGAGGTTTGTTTCAATAGACTTGTCTGTTAAATGGAAGGCATTGTCCATTAATCACCTCAAATTTTGTCTGGTTAATCTTAAATGTTAATTTTAAACCAAAGTCTGTTAAAATTCAGAATTCTTTATATTCCATTGTTGGGCAAGTTTCTGACGATGTTAAAATAGTTTAATTAAGATACAACACATCAACGTACATTGTTTTTAAATTCTTCTGCAAGCATATTTTTCTGCAAGAATTATATTATTCATAAGAAGCTCTTTTTTATGAGCTTGGGGCTATCCCTTGGAGCTATCAAAGGCCTTGGATCTATAAATGTGAGATAAAAGCTGCTTAGTGTGTATATGCTCCTTACATTAAAGGCAACAGAAGTATTACAAAATATACAAGTTATTTGGAATTTGATGGCGAACCTCTATTTCTGGTGACTGGAAAATCAGTTAAATGATGGATCACATTCATTTTAAAAAGGAAATAATGAAATGGAAGCATGGAAAGAAAAATAATATATGCTTTTAAAGTTTCTGTTGAGGTTTGAGCCAGCATTACTGGAGCTGAAGCCCCAAAATTGCCAAGTTTGAGAAACCCTGGTCCATGGGCTATCATGGAGAAGCATTAAAATATTAGTGGCTTCACTGCAGTGTCCTCAGGTAGTCCTCAACTTGTAATCATTCATCAGCCACAGCTCAAAGTATGTCGGTGTTGAACAAAGGGACTTACAACTGGCATCCAAGCTAATGGCCATTGCAGTGATTAGGTATTTGGCAGCATGCTTACACTTAGGACTACAGGGGTGCTTCAAATCCCCCAACCAGCCTATCTCCCCCCTCATCCCTGCAATTTTGGGTGCCCTGCTCAGTGGCACTTCTCAGTGGCAGCAGCAGCACTGGGACTCCATTACAAGCCCAGGTCCTTTAGCAGTCTCAGCCGGCTGCTACTGCCCCGACCTCTACTTCAGTCCCAGTGCAGTGAGCACCACTGCTGAGGACCGCCACTCAAGCTCCACACCACAAACAACCACTCCAGCACTACAGAGCAAAGTCCCAGCTGCTCCATATTATGTAGGCTCTGTTGTGCCTAGCTGACCTTCACTGTGTTCCTCTTGCTGCTGACAAGGTGCATCCTGCCTGCCTTATGCAAGGCAGTTGTTGGCTGTGCCAGCCCTCCTTCCCAAGGTCGCTTTCTCTATTCTTCAGATCACACCTGCCATTCTCCAAATAGCGCGCCATGTTCCCATGTTGCTTTGGAAAGCATCAAAGGAATGGGGCACAGCTGCCATTCTCCAAAATGATACCATAGAATGGGTTACGCTATCTGGATAATGGCACATATTTTCATGATGCATGAAATGGTTTTGCCCAATGGGAAAGCGCTGGGGTGTAAAACAGAGACCCACACGTAGGAGAGCTCAGCCAAGCCCTAGTTCTTTCTCATTGGACAAAACTGCTTCCTGCCTTCCCCATTGGCTGACCTTCTTATTTGCACCAACTTGGTGAGCAATTATTATTCTCTGTTCATAACAATAGGAAGCTACAACTGCCAGTTCTTTAGTTCCTTAGCATCGAATTATTCTCAGGAACTAGGGTGCCCTAATGTATCAGCATAGTATGCTGTATATGTAGATCCAAGCAGTTTGCTATTTTGTTATTGACAAATGTAAATTCTGTCAGTGTGCAGATTTTGTAAGTGCCAACCAAATTTTTTGGGCACAGTGCCCGGTGTGCTGATAACCACTGGGAACCACCAGTGCCTGTTTATGCCATAACCTTTCAATTTCAATTTTCAAATTTTGTTACTTTGGGACCTCCAATTTGTTGTTTTCTGTTCTACTGTTCTCTTGGTATTGCCACATAACGTATCCAGACTTTCATCTTTTCAACCACAGTTAAGTCTGTTGTGTTATGAGCCAAGACTTTATCAGTCTGTATTATTAAGATTATTCTCTGGTCACAACAATGTGAAGTCACAGCTGCCGCTTCTTTAGCTGGTTATTGTTATTACTTTGGGGCAGCAGGAAGCTTGGAGTGTCGACCGGTGAGGGCAACTGAGACTGGACTGTGGCTGGACTGGCTGTGACTCTCCAGGATGCAGCAAGCAGCTCCAGAGCTGTGTGGTTCACCATATGTAAAGAAGGCAGGATGCAGGATGACCAAAAGGACAGAAATGGGGGAAGGAGGTGGGGTGCGGGGAGATGAAGGCAACCTCTTACCTTACTGAGGTTCGGGGCTGGGACAGGCCAAGCCCAAAGTTGATTGGATTGGGATGGATTCTCAGCTAATGAAAAGTAAAATTTGCTTAATAATAGCAATGGGGATTGCAGGGACTAAGTGACGGGGTCACATAAATTTCACTTTATGAATGAAACTCTGCCCCAATTGTGCTTGTAAACTGAAGACTACTTGTAATTTTGATAATTTTCTGCTCCTGATTTTTAGGAACTTTTTAATGAAAATATACATCTGTAAGAATTCATGGAGTGCCAGGAAGGTTAATATAATTGGCTGTCAAACTTGGCCTCTCCTAGAAAGGGCTCTGCTGGGATACCAAACTGGATGGGACACTTTAGTGAAGCTTGGTGTCTTTGTGTAGAATTTGGTTGTGTCATTATTGTGGTTTGTTAGTTAGCTGTGAGACAGAAGTATTATAATTTCACAAGCTTAATGAAAGAGAATACGTGAACTTCAGCTACCCATTCTTAGAAGAAAAAATATTTTGACTAAGCCTTGCATGTCTTCACTGCTCTCCACACTCTTACAATTGAGCAATCAAAACTGCTAGTCAGTCAGAATTTAAAAATCTTATTTGAATTTAAAAATCATACTTGATTCAAGAGTACATAATTGATTGGTCAGTCTTGAGCTCGTATTCAGAGTGCAAGGAGCTGAAATAAATTCCCGGTTGTGTTGATGGCACCAGTACAAAAGTAATTTATTCCATTAGTTCAAGAAAGAGCTTGAAGAGAGAGCTAAAGCTAACCACATTAGAGCTGAAAGCTGAGAAAGCGAATGAAGCCCAAGCAATATTGCTTTTGACACTCACAAGTCTGAGAGGCAGACATTCAGAGATATGATAAAATTCAGTGTCGGTGTTAGAGGACTCATCACACACCAACCAGTTTCAATATTCTACGCATATGGAATTGAAGTTGCAATATTGACATTGTCTGAAACAATCCCCAAACAAGCAGAAAAACCCTTTGTGAAGAGCTACTCAAAGCTGCAAAGCACTTCAAGTCCAGCCAATTCAATTTTTTGCATCAGAGGGAAATCTCTACTTTGATTTGTCAAGAATGGAGTCATTTGACTGAAGTCTAAACTAATCAAAATGGGTCTCTGAAGCTTTGCACAACGTTATGATTTATTTGATATGTTGGCTGATGGTTTCCTTACCCGATCCTTTCCTAGCTATAAAATCCCTCTGAAGCGGAGACAAAATCCTCAAGATGGAGTAGATTTGGTTACAATAAAACTAGAGTTAGAAAATTAGAGCTATAAGTATGTTTTCCTTGTACATCGAGAGAGACAATCCTAAGCAATGAAACCACTCTACATTCTGTTATAATACCTTTGAAAAATAGAGTCCATAGCCACTATTTTTTCCTCTGCTAGGAACTAATTTCTATCTTCCCAAAATCTTTGCCCTAACAAAAAATATCCCAGACTGTCTGGGAGCCAATAGCAATTTCTACCATAACAAACAGCAGCTTTGGGTCATTTTAATCAGTATGAATGCATTGGGATGTATTCACTATGGGTTTTTTTGTTTTTGTTTTAATGGTTTAAACAGCACATCCTTACCATTAAAAGAAATAAGAACTATGTTAAATGCAACTTAAAAGGACAGGCTCAGTACCAACTTGCTTTGCATACAAAAGCATCAACCCTAACATCTTCAGGCAGAATTAAATAAGATGAGTATCTGAAACACAGGAAAGCTGTTCTGTCTGTCTGCTGGATATTTTGGGACTTACAACCCATTATATCTAAAAGATAGCTTTAGGGAAGGCTGCTATAAACTCTGGTGGGCTAATAGTGCACTCAGTAAAATACAGTTTCTTATGAGGACATACTGAGTATCACATATACTTAATCTCTGAATTACAAGCTTTCTTTTCAAAATAATTTCAGTGTAATAGGGTGTATTGAAAAATGTGATCCCATTGCTTATTTTAAAGGAGCCTTGAGCTAATCACGCTTTTGTGAAACCCTAATGATTTTTCTATCACTAGCAGAGAAGCAACAGATATTATTCGCCAGGACAATGATATAAATTTCTACAGAACAATTAACTGTGACTATCTGCAATATGCATGCTTCACACGGAAAATCACATATTAGCTAATAATGCAGGATTTTATCACTTTCATTTTCTTCTGCTGAATATTACTAGTGTTGTGATACTGAAATTAAATGGCATAACACTTAATATTCAGCTTATTCAAAACAAGTTGTTGCTTTACCTTATGGGAGAATCAGTTGCCAGTGCAAAATGCTGAGTTTTGATCCATATGGCCCTTAGTAGCTTGGATCCTTAGTATCTAATGGAAGCTTCTTCCTATGTTTGCTTTTGTCTGTCCTAAATATATTTTTGGAGACCTGCAAAGCTGACAAGTAGCTCCAGAAGCAAGGAAAGTGTTTCGTAACCACAGCAACTTTGAAATGCATGGACTTCAACTCAGTTCTCCAGCAAACGTCCTATCAACTATCTGTATTTCTAAGCAGTAATCTCTGGAACAGACTCTGTGGCCATTTTTTCATGCACATTTTTAAAAGTATAGATAATAACGCAAATGGAATTTTAGGAAAATAGAAGCTATGTTTGCTGATCGTGGAAGCTGTTTGGTTCAGGCTATGTAGGTTCAGGCCTGATTAGAACTTGGATGGGAGACCACCAGGAAATCTCTCGCATATCTATTAGATTAGGACATTTTTTGAGAAAGGATAGTGTAAGACACTTCAGTGATGCTACAAAAAAAGCTACATGGATGTCTCCAGGAGTCTAGCTGAACTAAAGGTTGTGTTTTTTCCTCTTAGTAATGCAAACATGATTCTCCCTCATGCCATAGTGCTTCCTCTGTCACAAGAGTTCTACCTCTTAAAGTTAAGGCACAATATGACCCAGTTTCCCAAGACAGACAGAAGCTATAGAATCATGGGGATACTCAAAGTGGTTTCAATGTCAGATTTGTGCATCCCTTGAATACAGAAAGTCAAGCTAATGAATGCAAATGTGATCCCCTAATCTCTATGCTATGCTGTTTAGCAAATTCTGGAGTTGAATAATCTGTGAATCACTAATTATGTCTGAATATTTAAGGAATATTTAATAGTCAACATCATCAATTGACCTCTGAAGTTTTTGCAACATAGTTTAATATTTCACAGCATTTGGCAGTCGGCATGGTGTAACAATCAACATTTTGCAGCATCTAATCAACATTTCACCATATGTGACAGCTGGCAATACTTGACAGCATTTGACAGATCACTTGAATTCATCCATTAATCCAAACAGTTGAATCTTTAATTTTGATGTTTAATTTTAGCTTCCAAATTCAGGTGTCAAAATCAGAGAAATTAAAATTGCTTTCTAAAGGGTCCTGAAATTTTTTTTGTTATTTTTTCTCACACTGAACATAAAGTAAAGCTTGTCATAGAGGTGGACAAGCCCAGCTGTTCTAAGAAACTTCAGAATCTTGCTATATGGCACAAACTGAGTTTAGTTTGTATTTGTTTTGACTATTGTAATCAAAATTTTCAATCAAAAATATTTTTTAAAACATGCCGAGGGCACTCAAATCCTATTCTCTTTTTGAGGAGATGCTCAGTAATGTAAAGAAATTCTGAACAATAAGAGAAATTGGATGTGCACAAAACGTGAAGTGTTATCAGACAAAATCAACATTATATTTATTTTCTTCTGAACAGGTTACAGTCTCAATGAAAGACATTTGCAATGGAGCATGTTCACAACTTAAAACGGTCTTGGCACCAGGTCATTTCAGTGACTGGGAACCCTTTGCCCTTCTTTAACTGAAGTAGCAATTGTACACCTTTTTTGTGAAGGAGGATCATATCACATATTGTGCTGCCCCGCTCCCCTCACACACACACACACTTACAGCAAGAGGTCTGCAGGTGTTTATTCAACACCGCCCACCCCGCAAACAGATACTTAGAAAGTATCCCCTGTTGTGCAGGTTCGGATTCTGAGCTCAGCAGGGCAAGAGTCAGTGGGTAACTTCAGGCACACATGAAGTCCAGGAAAGCAGTCCATGAGTCGAACAGGTCAGGAACATACAAAGCACGGAACTGGGTATGTTGCTGCAGCAACACTTAAGTCCTCGAGGTGGGATTAAGTAGGTGACACCAGTATAGCCCTTCATGAGAGGCAAGATTGCCTCCTCACATGTAGTCTAGCTAACCAGCATTGTGTATGTCTCCTCTCTGCCCTACGTGTCCTTGAGTCAGGAGGAGTTGTGGAGTCCACCTCCTCCTTGTTGCTAATGGGTGGCAGCTGCTCTCAGTCTTCACCTGGAGTCTGCTGGCCAAGTTGCTGCCATTGTGGCTTGCCTTGCTCAGTCTCAGCCTGTCACTCATCCAATCGATCCAGCTGAAGCTGCTTCATTAGGCTAGCACTCTCTGAGCCCTGATCTGGGCCTCGTTTGGATCTGTGCTTTTCTCTGCTGACTCAAACTCCTCTTCCTCCTCTGAATTTGCATCTGGAGAGGGGTCTGGGGGCAGATCCCTGACACATATTGGATTATGCTACTATTCTATACATATTACTATCTTTCTAGAGCAGGCGTGGACAACTATACAACCTGTGGGCTTCAACTCCCACAATTCCTGAGTCAACACAGTTGACTCAGGAATTCTGGGAGCTGAAGTCCACAGGCCATGTTACCATAGTTGCCCACCCCTGTTCTAGAGGGCTGTGACATCTCATTTTGTCATGTATTTCTCACTTTTACCACAGTTACATTACTTTTCAATATGTTTCCAAAACCAGTTCAAGATGAAGAAATATACAAATTATTCTCTGTGTAATCTATGTTCGTCATCAAAATTCCTGCTTGGTGATTTCTTTGACAGAAATCCAAAGACTTTTCTCTGGAAACATCCAAACAATTTTCTGAAATTCCACTGAAGAGAAGTTAGGTTGTCTGTATAGACATTCCGTTAAACTTGTACAATTTCAACAGGACCTATAAAGCACTCTGGTCTTATTTTAAAGCCTATTTAATTTTTGCTATATTAATGCTATTTTTTTAAAAAAATAATTGCACATTGTTCTGAGGACTTTATTAGGTAGAACATCATTCATAAATATTTTAAAATATATGATTGTTTTAAATTCCTTAACTTTTTATACTAAACATTACTATATACTATTTTGGTTGCTGATGGCAAATTATTTTCTAAAAATCAATCTGAACAAGGAATTTTAAAAAGATAGTAGAATTTCTATTAGGAAGCAGATAGAATTAAACATATCTAATTTTTAATGTGTTCTCTTAAAATTGTATTCTAATTAACTAGTTTTTCCCCCTGATATCTTTGTACTTGGCTTAGATGTGTTTATTTTTCAGTCAGTCATTATTCTGCTTCTTATTGCTCAGATGCTAGTCATGGATAGCTTATTTCCTGACAATAACTTTAAAAATGCAAGTCCAAAAATGCATCAATCTGTGTGTGTATCCGTGTGCAATACGCGTGTGCGTAGGTATGAAAAATAGCTAGGTATGAGAAATATTTGGCACTGTTTTTTCTTAATTGAAATGCTCCTGTCCTTGCTGATTTATATGAGCAGGAGGAGGAAGAAGAGAATGAAAAATGAACAAGTCACGGATTTTTCAGCGCTCTAATGACTTGTACTAATGTATTCCTTCATCTAAATACAGATTTCTATTTAAAATTCAGCACACAGTAGTATTACGAATTCGAGTTTAATGGATTCCAAATAATTGCCCTTTAGAAATGATGAATAGCTGTTTAAAGACACTGATAAGAATATACTATTCCTCTCCTAACAATGGGCCTTCTGCATTGACTGTGTCATATATGCCTGAAATTAGTTTATTAATTTTTGTATTGATATGCAAAATGCAGACTGATAGCAAATAAATTCCTCTAATCTTCCCCACCTATCCCAAAAGTCTCTGTGCAGTCATTTGGAGATGGGGGTTGCAAAACAGATAAGAGAGTTTTTTTGTATTGAAACCATGCCACTGAAATGCAGATGGGTCTCATTTTATACTTTCTTTGGTTTTCTCAGATTTTTTATGCTTTAAGAAGAATAGGATCTAAAGATGAATTAATGACCAGGTTTTGCAAACTTCTGCATTCAAGAAGCTTTTTATAGGCAATTCATGGTTCCTCTTTATACAGCAAAACAAAACATTTAAAAAAAAACAAAACTTGTTCACCCCCTTTCTAAAACCAGGGACCCAGCACGAATGAAATTAAAAATGCATTATTCATTTATTCAAACGTGATAACAGGCTGACAAAGTTTTCACTTAGCAGCGGAGATGGCTCCTTTGTTAATTGTATGGGGGAATCTTTAAAAACCCACCAAATTCTAATGATTTCAATGGGCCTTAGATGAATTATTCCCCAAATACTGTACAAAAGGATGTATTTTCCAAATGGGCTATAGGGACATGCGTAAAATGCTATATTTTTTGCTTCAAGGGATTATACAGTCCCAAATTTTCCTTGTTTTGTTAAACATGAGAAATCAATAATAGTTTCTCCTAAGGAGTTTTTATGACCTAGAGGAGGGAAAAAGGAGTAACTACCCCCCCCCATATACACACACTCTTTTTGAAATAGCTTTACCTTTTTCAGTATCTTCTATGCCTTGCTTCTAAAAGAAAAACACTTGTCAAATGGCCTTAAACAGAAGTTAAACCAGCCCACTCATTTCTGCTTCCTCTGGCTTTTGATTCAGAACTCTCCCTTTGAAACCCCCCCTCCCCCCAGCAGTAGTGGGGAATGATGGCCCTTTTATGACTTGTGGACTTCAACTTCCAGAATTCCTGAGCCAAGCATGCTGGCTCAGGAATTCTGGGAGTTGAAGTCCACAAGTTATAAAGAGGCCATCGTTCTCCAGCCCTGCTCTATAGGAAGAGAGCCAATTTGGTGTAGTAATAAGGGGGGGGGATCACCCTTGGCCACTTTAAAATCTATGGACTTCAACTCCCAGAATTCCCCAGTCAATCATGTTGGTTGGGGAATTTGGGAGTTCAAGTCTGCAAGTCTTAAAGTGGTTGGGTATCCCATCAGACTGGAAACCAGGAGATCAAATTGGAGTCCCATCTTAGGCACAGAGCCATTGGGTGACTTTGGGCTGGTCACTCTTTCTCAGAAAGAAGCTAGCAGCATGTGCTTGTCTCATGCCCTGGGGCATATTGCATACTAGCTTCATTTGGCAGGCCTTTTCAGATCCGTTCACTGCATTTATGTCCTCCTGCCAAAGAGATACTGAGGAGAAATTTGAATGACCAGGGCCAGGAAGCCGATGCAGGAACACCTCCAAATTCTATTAAGCAAACCATATCTATCAACTTGTTATCTCCATGGTCATCTTCTCCATCTCCTAAAGTGTGTGCGTCCCCAAGCTCTCTTTACAAAAAATGTGAAGGTAAAATTGCTCCAATTTTAGTTCCTATTTCAAATAGTGACTTGTATTAAATATTACAGGTGATACTATATAGTCATAGAGTATATATTGCAATGGATCTAAATGGGACAGGGCAAATCATTTTAATTTAAAATCTATTGGTCTTTCCAGCCAATGGGCTAGATTCAAAGTTTGTCAAAGTTGTGCTACTAAAATCAGTGAGATCTGTTAGATTCAGTTCTGATTTCAAAGGAACAAAATTATTTCAAAGTCTATCCGAAAAACAGTCAAGTCTGCTTCCAACTCCTGATTTTAGAAAGCAAGTAGCAGACTATTAAGCTGCTCAACAGTGCTAAAGCGTTTGGTGGAGCTTCTATAACAGGGTCAAACTGGTGGCCTGCAGGCCGGATAAGTCACGTGCAGGCCACCCCCACCCCAGCTCTGCAGATGGGCAAAACATTGTGAAACATCATATGACGGCAGGGTGATCCAGTGAGTTTAATCCAGTGGTGGGATTCAATTTTTTTTACTACCGGTTCTGTGAGCGTGGCTTGGTGGGCATGGCTTATTGATCATGTGACTGGGTGGGTGTGGCCATCCCATACCCCATTTTGGGCCTAGTGGGCCTCCCTGCACCCTCCTGGGAGTCAAAACGGGGTGCCACACCGCACCCCCCCGTGCCCTGTTTCGTTCCTGGTGAGCCTCCCCAAAGCTCCCTGTGACCCAAAACGGGGCAGGCAGGTCATCCTCTTGGGTGTTGTAATGGCTTTATGATTTCATCCCTGCAGATTAAAGTGTCAATTATTGTCAGTTATCAGTTATCAGAGTGAAGATGCCTTCCTAGAGGTCAGTTGCTGTTCAGTAGGGCTCCTGAACTCTGGGAAAGCTTCTCTCCTTTTATAGCCAACTCTCAGAGAGGTAAGTGATGGTGAGAGTTTGGGTTAGGTTTAGGGTGGGGGTGAGAGTGAGAGGGTTAGGGGAAGTATGAGATTGAGGTTGAGGTTGAAAGGGTGAGGGATAGGCAGAGAAGGAGGGTGAGATTGAGAGTCAGGGTCAGGATCATGGAGAGAGGGAAGGGTGGATAATAGATATGGGGAATGGGAGGAAGAAAATGTAAAAAGGGGGGCAGTGAAGGGAAAGGAGGAGGGGGAAGAGGAGGGAGACAAAAAGGTGGAATAGGATGAATAGGAGAGGGGAGGGAGTGAAGGGAGAGGGGAGAGGGACAGGACAGGGAGGGAATGAATAAAGGGGAAGGGAGGAGGACAAAAAGGTGGAGTGGGCCCGGTAGGAGAGAGGAGGGAAAGGACAGGACAGGCAGAGAAGGGATGGTATACACAAATAGGGAAGGGGGGGAAGGGAATGTGGAGGTGGACAGAGAGGGGCAAGGGAGGATGAGAGGGGTGAGCAAGGACAGGAGGAGTGGAATTTGAAGGGGAGAGGGGCCAAGGGAGATTGGGTAGGTGGGGAAAGGGCAGGGGAACAGCATTTCATCTCCTCCCTTTCCCTCTCCATTCCCTTTGACCCCTTCCCCACCCTGTCCCCCTCCCCTCTCCTTCTAATTCCCCATCCTGATCCCCATTCTATTCTAATTTTAGAATAGAATTACAATTACAATAGAATTAAAATTACAAAAGAATCAGAACACAAATAGACTACAATTAGAACAGAATTAGAACAGTATCAGAATGGGTAGGGTAGGGTAGGGTAGGGTAGGGTAGGGTAGGGTACAATAGAATAGAATAGAATAGAATAGAATAGAATAGAATAGAATAGAATAGAATAGAATAGAATAGAATAGAATA
>JANHFL010006338.1:118830-142186 GCA_032468155.1 Oxyrhabdium leporinum | reverse complement strand
GATGTAAGAGTATTGCTTATAAGTTGTGAACCGCCCCGAGTCTTCGGAATGGGGCGGTATATAAATGTAAAAATAAAATAAAAAAATAAAATAAATTCAGTACATACACACATGTGCATACACAGACAGAAGTGGTTTTCCATTGCCTCCTTCCTACGGCTGAGAATGTGCTAAAGTCATCCTGCTGGAAAGTTTATATGTATACATGTAGAAGAACTTAATTCCTTGCTTGCAAATTCTGCCCAGGAAAGTTTGCTATAAATGAAATTCCATGCTCTCCCAATCTCAAAACACCATCACTAGTTTCTTCCCAATAAGATTCATGATTGATTTCTCTCCAGAATCTATGAAAATTCTCTCTTCATCATTTCTGTTGTTCTAACACACCACACAAACTTGCTCCTTGCAGTTGTTTTATCTCATGATACAAGATTATGTTTTGTAGTAAATATGAAATAAACATCCATAATATTTATGCAGTAGAAATATATGCATGTAGTGCAATATGTTGCTTTGTGGATGGTACTGGATTCACAAAAGATTCTGAATGTGACTGGCTTACATTCTAGGAGTACAGTGTCTTTTGACTGCATTTTACTGGCCTTTTTGCCATCGCCACAAAATGCATTTTTATACCAGTTGCTCTTGAATTGTATCTGCTTAAGAGTCTCCATGTATACATAATATAGCTAATTTCTTAAGTCCTTTAACATATGCATCTCTAATTTCATTTTGTTCTTGTGTTCTTCAACCAGTTGTAAATTATTTCATCACAACATTGTTTGAAGGGAAATACTTATGCATTTTTCTCCTGACGAAGCTGGGGGGAAAAGTACTAGAGTTCCCAATCAGAGCTGCAATATAACCATTCCAATAGCACCTCCACTATTCATTTTAATAGCGATTTCATAGAATGTGATTGGGAATAGCAGAGAACAAGTACAAGCTTCACTGGTGCTTATGATGAAGCTAGATTAAAGTTGAAAAGACATCCAGCTGCCAATGTGCCCAAAGGCAAAAAGTAAGTTTAATACTGGAAAGATATGTGTACTATTGGTACAGGGAATGTCAGAATCATGAACCAAGGCAAACATGATGTTGTCAGAGCAGAGATGTCAAGAGTGAGCATTGACATTCTGTAAACCACTGACATGAAATGGACTGGAATGATCACTTCATATCGGAGAAGCATCAGGTCATCTACTGCGGACAAGAAAATCACAGAAGAAATAGAGTAGCCATCATTATTAACAAGAGTGTCAAAGTCAAGTATTCAGACACAGTCCAAAAATGATATATCTGTCTCAACTCCAGACTAAAAGCAAAATCAATCAATAGCATTAATTGTTGTAATATTTTTGGAATTGTAAGCAGCCTGGAGTTATTGATTGAGATGGATAGGTACAGAAATTGAATAAATATATGGTGCACCAGGTTTATGCTCCACAAATGCAGAGGAAGCAAAAGTTAAACAGCTCTATGATAACACACCACACACAAACACTACATTATTCTAATAAGCTACAGATATTCTCTTCTATAGTTAGATCCTGCTAAAACTGAAAAGATAGTTGAACTAGCCGAACATATCCATCAGTTCTTGAAAAATCCCAATGAGAACAAGTTTCATTTATTATTTATTATTTCAATGTGGAGGTCTCCCAACTCCATAATGATTCCAGATAGCTTACAGATAAAAATTAAAAGATAACAAAATGCATTCAGAGGAAAAAGAAGCTAGCTAACTGGAACCAAGATTGATTAAATAGTAGGTAGGTAATCAGTTGCTTCAGGTTTTTAAAAAGAGACTGGACAGTCACTTGTCTGAAATGGTACAAGGTCTCCTGCTTGAGCAGAGGGCTGGACTAGAAGACCTCCAAGTTCCCTTCCAGCTCTATTCTGATTGATTGATTTAATATTCCTAACTCCAGATTAGTAGAGAGAGACATAAATGAAGACCTATACTTAAAGGAAGAATTTGTTCCTTGTCAAATAAAGGAATTAACATAGCAGTTTCGTAATTTATTTTGTTTTCACTCTTTGTAGCCTGTATTTAATCTCACTTGCTCCAACTCACAAACATTAAATAAACTATAATTGCATCGTATTGCCAGCATTAAAAGCAAGGTCAGCCATTTAATACTGGAAACATGGAATCCTTCACATTATCTTGCCCACAAAGTATGGGACTCTAGGGAGTGCAACATGCCCAGACAACTCCATCTCTACTTAGATTTCCTTTGTTGGACTAAGGATGAATCCTTTGACTATTCAAGAGTTGATTGTGTCCAACGTATCAGTGAATAGTTTGATACTCCACAGATTATCAGTAGCTTGCCATATGTGTTACCTGTTGACATTCTGGAGCCCTCACAATGACTCTTTGGACCAGACTGCAGCACAGATGTCCCTCTACCCTTGAGGATGAATGTCTGTATGGCTTCAGATCAATGCCTAATTTTTGTGCACTGTGCAGCCTCTTAGTGTAGCTGAACACCAAGTATTGAATTACCCTTTACTACAACAGCTGCTTTCTGGGGTTGCTTTCCGAGGAAGCTCTGTATATTTATTCCATTACTCAAGGTAGCAAAAAAAGACAGCAGTAGGTAATCAGCTTAATTATTCTGCCATGCAATTTTATGTATAAGTGGGAAAGGGAGGGCACAAGAGCTATCTGAGCTGAAGCTACTTGCCAACAGGCACAGGCTGTTTCAACGGCAGTAAACTTGGTTGCTCGGTCAAGTTCCATGTTTATAAGATTAGCAAAGTCATTGGAAGAGAAGTAGCTATGGGGAGAGTGGTGAAAAGTGAATTATTTTTCTGCCTAAACAAAATCTATACTTAATTCACCCAACCCTCCCTCCTCCCTCCCTTCCTTCCTTTTTTTTATCTCACGATGTTGTTGTCCTTCTGTTTTTGTTGCCATAGAATGTATACCAGGTGCCATTTGAATTTTAATCTCATCTACTAATTTTCCCCATTCCCAGTTTTATGCCATCTACAGTTTTTTACAGGCGTCATAGACAATTTTTCATTTGATCTACCACAGTGAACCAATATTGGACTCTTCAGTGACTCTGCTTGATGCCAGTATATAAAATTTTCCTTTCTAAAACAGTTGTGCATCACATAATGCAATCTTTTTTTTTTCTGATCAAAATCAATAGGATATTTTTAAAAACTGAATCTATTTTTTGTTGCATCTTCCCAGGTTTATGATTCTATGACTAAAAATTGTCACTGACATCAGCTGTTCCATGTATTTATAATACCTGTATATATTGTACATTAATTAAGTAAATAAATATAACAATGTAGGCCTGCCTTCTCAAAGGAGAGAACATTTCTACAACCTTAAAAGAAGCAGTAGAGCTTCATAATTCATAATTCATATGCCTTATGAATTAAATGATTTTCAGCTGTTTCAACTGGAAATGCATTATTTAAGTCAACAGTTTCCATAATTCTAAGTGAATTATCCAAAATATAGAAGAATTTGTTCTGAATTGTCAAAGGTTCTAGCCAGCTAACAATTTATATTATACCTTTATTTAATATAGTATCTCTGCATGATATATCTGAACTCCCTTCTGTATCCTTCCAGTTGAGGGTAAAACATTGATTTAACAGATAAAGTATGAACAACTGCTGGACATGATTGTTATAACCAGAACTATAGAAATTTGATATTACTCTATAGACACCATCCTTGTTTACATAAATGAATAAACCTGGTTAATTGCCTTCCTCAAACAGTTATTCCAATATATGTAAAGGTTTATGGAAATTATTACTCCAGTGACATGCTTATTTTCAGTAATTGGCATCTTATATGTCACCTTCTTTGATTGTTAAACAAAGACTATAATTTTGGTAGGTGAGCCCAAACTGATTTTAGGAGAGGCAGATCAGCACACGATCACTGTCTGATAATAACTTAGAAAATAAATGACAACTTCTAGGAAATGAGCAGAAATTAGTTGTAGATTTCAAATATGTTTCAGTTCATAGTCAAGAGATAATGAATGTAATTTTTCATTACTGAGAAAAGGGTGGTTTAATTTCCTGTTTCTGTAAAAACATTACAGTAAACTGGTCAGTCAAAAAATATACTACCTAAAGGGATTATGATCATTAATATGACCATTGTTTGCATATAATTCATTCATTTCCTATCACCTTCTCATACTGACTGATTCTAGAATTCTTTCCGCATTGAATAGAGAAATCTTTTTTTTTCTTTCACTATTTCAGGATTGGGTCAAGTTATTTTGAAACCATAACTATGCTTTCTTAAGGGCCACTGTGCAGAAAACCAATGCTTTTCAGTAAAAGTAAGTTTATGATATTGTGGTTTGATAAACTTATTGTTTCTGGGATTTATCACTTTGCAGCCATTTACTGGTTGTCCACATTTTTGTAGACTAGATAATGCTACTTTACTCTTTGAATATGTGGGCCATAGGAATCATAGTGAAAGACAAGCAGTTTAAATATTTTTCTATTACTTTCAGTTCTTTCCTTTCTTGAATCCTCTATTCAACTTCTATTGTTCATCAAATAAAAGTAACACAAATGCCATTCAAGAAAGAAGACTTTATTTATGACACTCTTGGATGTCAAAAATCTTAAAAGGCCCTTACAGTAGTCATCCTGTTGAAGACTGAACTTTGAGAATCATTTGATCTTCAAGAAATGGAACCATAGATGCTCTGGAAAGTCCTAGGAAGAGCTTCTCAAGAATAACTAGTCTACCTATAAAGCAAGCCTTGTTCACAAATCACTTTCTGGTCCCTTATTTGCTAATGTCTGTCTTAAGATGGACATGATGGGCATAAACATTTTCAGGGAAACTGCAATAATGTTGCTTGCATTCAGTCTCCTAAATGGTCCATCTCTTTTGCTTATAAGTTTGACACTCAAGTCTTAGACTTTAATCAAACCATGCTTCATATTCTGCAATTGTTAATGTGCTTCATCTAGCATTTATACTGGAATATTTGAGTTTGGACTACTATCTGACCACATTATTTTGGAGTACAAATCTTTGTAATTTTCTCAGCTACTATTCCAGTTATTGTCCAGCATTCTTTGGTGGTTCATGAGTTTTCTCATTCTGCAGAAGATAAAATCATTCTGTATTTTATGTGAGTTTTCTTTCCAGGGTGTCCATGTGTGCATCTCAATCCATTCTTCAACTGTCTGCTGCTTGGAAAATTGGTCCCTATCATTTTAGGTATTAGATAAAAATATGTTATGGTTCTACTATTTATTTCAGGAATAGCATTATTGAAAGCTTTTACTTGTATCAGTTATTTGGTTTTTACATAATTTATTTTCAACTAAGGGAAAATTATTCTTGATTTACAGTTTAAGGATGTTAATACTCTGCTGCTCGAACATCTACTGTCTAGTTCATTTAGGTCTGGCTTTTAATACATTAAGGGTCATGTTAATTATGTGTATGATTAAACAGTAGCCAAATATTGAATTTTTATAAGACAAACATCCTTTTGTTTTGTGTTGCTAGCGTAATGCTTGTCCCTGACATTGTAAGGATGACATCTTGATTCCCATGCACCTCCAAATTACTTATTTATTTATTTATTTATTTTGTTCTAAAATAGAAAATATTAATCTTATAAAGGAAACATTCACTTTTATTTATTTTTTTCTTGATAAATTTATGTCCCAAAGGTGCTTTTCAAAAGTTTTTGTTTTGTTTTGTTTCCTTGAAAATGTTTTCTCTTCTCATCCAAGAAAATTATTGGATGATTCTTGGATGAGAAGCAAAATGTTTTCAGGGGGAAAAAAACCAAGAGAGTCCAATTGTCTTTTGAAAAGCACCTTTGGGACAACCATGACCTGAATGATTGAGAATCTCCATAGACATTTGCTAAATGTATGTTTGCTCTCGAATCAAGTTAGACAGATGCTAAAGCCCTAGTGAAGGACTATAGGTTTTTAAAATCTATTCATGTGCATATTTATGTGCATAAAATAACTTCCAAGTTTTGTATTACAATCAATATCATATGCATACATTTCTTATTGCATTATTCTAGTTAATGTCATAGAGTGCTGTTGCATTTTCTTATAGCTTAGACTTGGTCAGTCATTGTAAATAAATTTTCATCGATTGACTGACAGATCAAAAGATATATAACAAGATGTCAGCCAATATAAGTGCATTCACTAAGCAGATATCCTTAATGGCTGCAGACAGGAATTGACCTACATGTTTATTTAGCAGCAACTGATCAATGTACTGATTCAACCAATAAATAAGATTGATAACTAGCAGGCTTTAAGCCACCAAGATTTTTCTCAAAGATTATATTGAATTCTAGACGGAGGCAGTTTATATGCTGCATTTCAATGAAGCAACATTAACATAAGTAGTAATCTTTGTCATTCCTTTTAGCAAGATAAATAGGACATTTCAGATAGCAGATGGCTGTTCCTGTGCTATACACTGAATTAAATCTGGCTGATCTTCAGATTTCCATAAGCACTCCTCCCTTATTATAAACATGACTTAGCAACTAACTTGTCTGCAGGAAGTCTTCTTGGAGGAACTTTAAAAGCCAAATGAGTGAACGCTGCATGTTTATCCATAGACAAATATTTTCCTATAGCATGGTCACAGTGAAGATCAGCCTTAATTCAAGCAAGGTTACCTGGACAAATCTTACATTTTTGGGAAAGTAGGCAAGAAGCAGGCTTAGCTTAGTCCAGAACTGGCAAGCTGTGATTGAAGACACATCACATTTCATTGATATTAATTCTTGGCCAGGTAGCGGAAGGAATTCCTGTGGTCTTATATAGATGGAATAAAAATATAGGCTGTAGTGTTCCTCAGTATCTGGCTTTCATTAGTGGTTCTTTTGCTATTTTTATCTGCTACATAGCATAGTGCAGGTGGCAAATTTGAAAAAACTTGTTCTTTTTATGGAAGAAAAGTTTTTAGAAGCATTAGGGGTTTTTTTGTTGCTGTTTTAAACATGTGGGAATAATTTGCTTTGCAACAAGGTAGCCATGAAATGTATTGTCAATTCACCATCCAACTTCTGAATCTCTTGTTTTCAGAGGCACATGGAAGGGATGAAGGATAAAACCGAGGCTTAGAAAAGAAAAGTAGTAATAGATTATGGCTTCCTTTTCAAAGCATGTTACATTTCTATCTTTCAGCCGCCATAGTTCCAAGGTTTAAGAGATCTGGTCAACCGATATTTAATGCTTTCCACAGACAAATGCACTTTGTACCGCAAAAGTAATTCATCAAACTGTTTAAGTCTCAGATGGTGACAGTTGCTCATTGAGCCCATTAATCCTATTAAACTGCCACAATTATTGTAATACTTTAATGTAGGAAAGGCTTTGTGTTGTCCCAAGGACTAGATAGAGTTCATCTGGTTTTTGTTTGAAAACTGATTTATGCTTGTAAAAACCTGTTGGTTTGATTTTGGAGTGGGGACTTTCTTGCAATTGAAAGTGATGGAACAGCTCTTCATAGTGGCAAAAGCAGGGAAGAGACTTTTCATACTGTGCCCTTGGGCCATTCTTCTCTCTGATGTAGGCAGGCTTCTATATTACTAGCTCCTGAAGATAAAATTTCCCCCTAAGTCTTTAATATATGACATCGTTTTATGGGTATGACAAATTATTCTGAAGCAAAATGTGGGTAATACAATTGTTTCTCCATGCACTCAATTTGTGTCTGCTATTGGAAAGGTCCATCAGTCCAAGGAAGCATCTGGAAAGTTCCAAGCTCAGGTCCTTGCATCTTCAGCTTAAAAAAAAATGGAACAGTCGCACTTGATGGATATCCTCATCTCAGAATATGTACAGTGCTTGCCAATCAGTGCACAATATTGGCTTAGTTGCTGTGTTATTCAAGCTATCTTCTCGTTTTCCCCATGATTCTTAAAATCAGACTAGTGGCAACAGTAATCTGAATCACATCGTTTTTCCGCCATATGCTGTCAAAGCATATAGTTGTGACATCACACTGACAGGGAGTTATAGATACATATATCCCATACATGAAATATCAGAGCAAGTAAAATAGACACAGGACTATGGCATGGAAATTTTGTCAAAAAAAGAGACAATTTATATAACAACTAAGAATTAAACTGATTCCAATATATAAAATTAATTTAGTATTTTAAAGTCATCTCTTTATTTAAAAATCAAATCAAATCACAATTTACTAAGTCATTTAATTATTAAACAAAAATATTGACACAAAGACAAAGGAAATAAAAGAGGAAGTCTACTTTTTCAGACTTTTAAGGTACAGTGCAGTAAACTGTAGGGCTGTAGTTACGTTTGAGTAGATTCGTGACATTCTGGGTATTTGACCTCATCTAATGTGGCCTAAGCTAAGTAGGCCTCAGTTTTTAGTAAGCAAGTCTTAACTGTATTGTTAAATAAAGTTTGAAAAGTCTGGTCCTACATCTAAATATTTCACCCAGATTCATGGATCTTCTTAAAATTGTGTGATCACCTTAACACCACTGCAAATGAGAAACATGGGTGACCAGTGTGACTGAGACCAATTTACATGGAAGTTAGCAGGATCCAGTTATTAATATCAGATATACCAAACTGGTTCTCTGTTTTAGCACTGATTATGGTGCTTATTCAAAGTAAAGTAGGAGAGCAGAATCTAGCCTTCAGATGAGACTCTTTGTGCCACTCACAAAGTGACCTGAGAAAAAGATTGAGGTTTTACAGCATGGGTCGCCATGTGGACAATAGAAGAAACCTACCACTTTTTCTTTTAGCTAATTTAAAAAGTTAATAGGCCTATTTATTAGACTTAGAGTAGTACAAAGTATAAAAGTATAAATGTGCTTCAGAAAGCTATAAATTCAGTTGTTATTCATTGAAGACAGATCCCTTAACATTGGGATTTGTTTAGTTACTCATCACTCATCACACTTAATTACTCATTCAGACACACTGCTTTTTACATGAGTAAAGATTAGAGTTGAGGATAAGTCAGTAAATACTGAGATTCTCAGGAATCTTCATGCCAACTACCAAATCGTTTTATCTGGTTACAGCATAGGAGCATCAGTCAATGCTCAGCTCCTTTTCTGATTAATATCAACAGATAATGACCAAGGGACAGGAAGACTTAGCTCATAAAATATAAGTGCATATCAATCACCTACATAATTCTGTACATCAAATAAAATCAGCTTGAGATATTGCACATTTTGTGTGTGTGTGTGTGTGTGTGTGTGTGTGTGCGCACATGTATAGCTAGCTATCTGTTTGGATTTGCAGCCAGAAAAGCAGATCTGCATCAGATGAATAGTTGGTTATAATTTACTCCTGGTTCATAAGAATGAGTTTGCATATTCATTCCATTTACGCAGTTATATATACTGCTACTATCTATAAATCAGGGAAAACAAAGTCTGGTTTTAGAATTTTTCTAAGAACTTCTAAGAAAATTCTCTTAGGGATGAGCATTCCTTTTTTTTGCTATCACCATTCTTAGCTGACAGCTAGGAAACTTCTTTAATCTTACTCTCTCACCCAAGGCAGCCCAAAAAAGCTATGTAGGTCCAGGGATGGGATTCAAAAACTTCAGCAATGGATTTGCTGCCTGGTTGCTGGGTGGGCGTGGCCATGGTGGGCATGGCCCAGTCAGCCTTCTGCATAACGGGGGGCATTTTCGCCTTCCCTGGGGTCCAGAGGCTTTCCTTGAGCCTCCAGGAGGGCAAAAATGGTCTCCCCGGGCTTCGGAGGTTCTCTGGAGGCTGGAAACGGGCCCGTTTCCAGCCTTCCTGAACTTCTGAGAGGCCCATTTTTCTTCCTCCCCGAGCCTCCACGCATGCCCTGCACTTAACTGCATCCAAAACGGGCTGCATGGGGACTCCTGGGATGGATGGGGTGGGAGGGGCCAGCCAGGAATGGGATTTGGGGATTCAGCGAACCCCACAGAATCTTCACTAAGGGTCCACCTGAACCCCCACGAACCCCCAGCAGCCCACCCCTGTCTAGGTCTAGGATTTCTGTACAGCAATGTTTCTCAACTTTTGCAGCTTAAGATACGTGGACTTCAACTCCCAGAATTTCCCAGCCAGCATTCTTTTTTGTCTTTACAGAATTTCATTCTATATATACCAGGCATGTCAAACTCAAGGCCTGTGGGCTGGATCTGGTCTGTGGGGTGATTAAATCTGGCCCACGGGGCCACCTTGGAAACAGTGAAATACCTGCCCACAGTGCCTCTGCCAGCAAAAATGGAGTTCATAAGGGAAATAACAGAGCTCCATTTTTGCTGGCAGAGGGCAGCAGGAGGCCATTGCAGCTGAAAACGGAGCCCAGGAGGGCCACTCATGGCCCTCACGAGCTCTGTTTTTGCTGGCAGATTGCTAGCAAAACAAAGTACTAGCAAAAGTGGCATTTGATCACACAAGTGATGTTGAGTTGGCCATGCCCACCCTGGGGGCTAACCCAGCCCCCCAAGTTCAAACACAACCCTGATGCAGCCCTCAATGAAATCAAGTTTGACACCCCTGATATATATGGTTGGTATGTATGTATGTATGTATGTATGTATGTATGTATGTATGTATGTATGTATGTATGTGTGTGTGTGTGTGTATTTATTTATTTATTTATTTATTTATAATTTACACACTGTTCAAGTGGCCAATACAGTGTTTTTCACTCTTGGCAGCTTGCATATGTGTGGACTTCAACTCCCTGATTTCACCAATCAAAACAGAACAGATATGAAGCCCAGACATCTTCAAGCTGCCAAGATTGAGAAACTCTTCACTAATAGAATCATAGACTAAGTGATTTCAAAAGTGATTAAGATTGTGTACTACAACACAACCCAGAGGTTTCCCAACATGGAATCTAGGATATTTTGCATTTTAAAAAAATCCCGATATTTCACACTGAAAAGATTTCTGTAATCTTTGCTTCAAAGAATGGAAAACTAGAGTAGTATACCCAGAATACATGTAATTTCAAGGAAGATAACCTTCTTTAAAATACTCCTAAGGTATTAATGAACAAAGCACCTAAGAAAAATGACTTCATTTCCAAGTAATCTAGCATTGCAAAAACTGATCAATTCTCTTCTATGAATACATGTATAATGCATGCATCTCACTCATCAATTAATAGTCTATTCTAAGGAGAAAAAGATGGAAATATATGGAAACTTAAACAATGATTTGCCATCCCATCAGCTACAAATTGCACTTGGCTAATGGACCTACTGGTATACTTCCCTTACTCAATAAATATTTTTTCTTCTGTTTCATAATTTTTCCAGCAAAATCTGATGAGTTTTCAGAAATGTTACAATTTTCATCTGATTCTTAGAGAAGTTGTTCGAGTGGAGTTGTGTTTTGTTTTGAGACAAATGTACAGTAAGCATTTCATTGGATAAATGAAAGTTTTATCTCAAGTAAGTGCTATAAACTTATATATATAGGGGTGTTCTCAAAGACCATCTGGAAATGTATATTTATATGATTCAAAAGACTGGTGCTTCATTTAAAAGCTTCAACCTAGTTCAGGGATTGGTAACTATGGCTCCTTTACAAAATGTGGGCTTCAACTCCCAGAATTCCTGAGCTAGCCATGGGCATTGAAGCCCACATTTGTAAAGGGGCCAGTTACCCACACCACACCTAGTGGAACAGCAAGTCTGGTTTAATGGTTAAGGCACCAGGAAGAATCAAAGTTCATCATACTCCACAGGTCAATCCCATTGTTTTATTAATTTTATGATTTTAAATTTCTCCAAAAATATATTGATTCAACTTCTGAATAAATGGCAGCGGCATAAGAGCATGCCATTTAGAATTGGTCTGGAGCAAAACAAAATACATATGGAAGTATGCTTCGTGAAATTGTGAAATTGCCATAGTGTTTATGATTGGTTGAATAAGGGGTAATAAAATGTTGTACATTTTTTGTGTGTGTGTGCGTGTGTGTGTGCACGCACGCGTGCACGCACGCGCATACACACCTGCACATATCAGGAATTAAAGTTATTTTTATGCCTTGCTAATGCTGAATCAAAGAAACAACGGAGTGAAGAGAACTAGCATTTTTTTAAAAAACCTGAGTAATGCTTTACAGATAGCTTTTGGTCTGCTGGAAAATTTGTTTTTGTCACAATCTTGCTGGAAATATCTGTAATGTAGACATTGGCTTCAGTTCTATTCACATTTTCCTGGAAGGAGTCCAGTTAAAGAGACCACATGTTACTTGTGAACAGACAAGTTAAAGTCATAAAAGAACTTAATAATCATTCCCTCACCAGGGAACTCTGAAAATTGTAGTTTTGTGGGGAAATATAGTGATATTTAATATACTTGTTAACATTGTCACTGAAGTACTATTCTCAGAACTCTTTGAGGAACAATGAAAGTTAAGCAAGTATAAAAGCAATGTTAGGTCCAGGAATCTTTAGATTGAAAACAGGGATTTAACAGGGAATGCAGCCCTATTTGGCAAAAGGAAATATGAATCTTGAACTCCAGATTGTGGATTTAGTAAAAAAAAAAAAGTGTGTGCACGAAGCACTGGAATTCATTTTAGTTAGTTTTAATTCAATTAACTTCAGTTCACTTTCAGTTTGATCTCCCACACCCTATCTTCTCCAACTTGTAGGCACTCAAAGACCGTGGAGATGACCCACCCCAAGCTCACAGGAAATTAAAAGTAGAGAGCTTTGTGGCGGCCTTCAGGTTAATTCCCAGAAGGCTGAGCAAAAGTCATGTGATACTGTCTTTCTATCACCTAGAAAGGTAATGGAACCACCAAAAAGCAATGCCACAACATTCAGCCTCCCAAAGCACTTTAACAATACTGTGGCTAAAAGTATCCACACCAGCCAAAAGATCTAGGAGAATCAATAAAGCTGCCCTTTCCATAGCTGTCTGCCAGTATAGATTATCTATCAGAGCAATCAAGGCTGATTCAATGCAAAATCTGGAGCAACGTTCAGTTAAAAAGAGAACCAAAATAATCTATTTAATTTAAGAACCCTCCGTGCTCCCATCTTTTTCACCAGCCTGGTTAAATATAAAACATTGGTCAATTGTCAATAGCTAATGAAATTGACTGGATCCAATGATGATATTTTAAGCATGGGCTCCTCTGCGCTGCTTCCTTTTAAGTGGTAGGTAAATGCAAATATGTTTACACTTATTAGGCAGAAGATTACCTGACTGTATGCACCCCACTAATTCCTATGTGCACTTTTCAATGCTTTAGAATTTCCTGCTGACACCCTGAATTCTTTTGTATACCATGCACATTGTTACATAGAAATGGCTATGCTTACCAATAGAAATGCTAATGAAATGTGTGTGTGTGTGTGTGTGTGTGTGGTGTGTGTGGTGTGTGTGTGGCGCAGTGGTTATTGGTGGCGTTGTGGTTAGAATGCACAACTGCAGGCTAACTCATGCTCACTCCAGGAGTTCGATCCTGACCGGTTCAGGGTTGACTCAGCCTTCCATCCTTCCAAGGTTGGTAAAATGAAGGCCCAGATTATTGGGGACAATATGCTTAGAAAAAGCTCTAAAGCATTGTGTAAACTGCTTAGAAAGGGCTGTAAAGCATTATGAAGCGGTATAGAAGTTTAAGTGCTATTGTTATTGCTACAGCAAGCACTGTTTTTGCAGAGTAGGTTAAGGGGAGTGTTTGCTATTGCACCACTGCCAAGATTTATTGATTACTTAAGCATAATTTTGTCAAGATGGAAAAAAGAAAGCCAAACAAGCTTATAGAAACATACAGAAAGGCTATTGCTTCTAAAGGTATCTGGCAACAAGCTCTGAGTGAGTGTATTTTGACAAGCACAGTTGGTACATTTCTGTCTAATCTATAGGCTTTGTTAGTTCCCTCTGCACTAAATCAACCATCCAGGCATATTTCTCCTGTGAGCAGGAGGATAATTCTGGTATACACTACAGCTAGTGCTGTGTTTTGACTGCTCCACTATTAGGTATATGTTTGCAAAAGGTATATTTTTGTAAAGACCAGTGTAGTGTTACAAGTAAATTCCACTGGAGAGTAGCCTCGGATTTCTTGGAGCAGTGCCATTTGATCCAAATTTATCCAAGTGCATTATCACTGTGTGGGGAAAAAAAGTGCTGACTGTAAGCAAAATGCTACATTGAAAAGCTCTGGTGATGGAAAGGATTCATGAACATAGAGTTGCTTGATAGTGAGTCTGTCCTCTATCTACCTGTCTCCTTATCAGGGTTAGCTTTCTTTTGATTTTCCAGATGTTGCGGCATTATCATTCCCAGCTGCTCCAGTCAGATGACCCAACATGCTGGGAGTGGGAGCCCAGCAACATCTGGAAGGCCATGCTTTCTTCACCACCATTTCCCCAGGCATTCAGCCACAAATGGAACTTTTTTCAGCCCCTCATAAACAAAAAATGAACTTGGATTTTGGCTGGGCAGTCATGTGTTCTCTCATGAGATATGGCCCTTGATGAAAACTAGTGGGGGTTTTGGAAGCAGATGGCTTGAAAAACATTGCTTCAGTGAGGCAATAACCACTGTACCAAGAGTTTAAATGGAATCTGGGATACTTGCCCAACTTCTAGCTGATGTTTCTATTCCTTGTGCATGCAACCCCCACATTTTAAAGAGGTCCTTGCAAAAGCAAGAATGCTGCTTTGCTTGGGCTCAGTAGCACTCCACAGTAATTCTATTAAGAATAAATTATCTTACTCATAGATTATGAGTGCTGCACATCCACCTACCTCTCTACAATAATCATCTTGAAGCATGCATTTCTACAAGAAGGCTTAACAAAGTGAACCCACAGACAAATGAGAATCTCTCTCTCTCTGAGATGAATGAACCCCCTCTTTGAAATAAGAACGACTATATACAGTAGTTGGGATTTAATTACCATGTTCAATTAAGAGCCTTTGTTTTGCCACAGTGCTAAAGGTAGTGATTGGTACTGTAGAGTAACAACATAAACCATGAAGGCAAATAATAAGTGCCATCAATTATATCATAATCCATTTTGTCGTCTTCTTCTGGAGTCCTTGGTTCTTTCAGAGCGTGATTGTTGCTTGGAGACCTTACATTACCTGACCAGGTAAAGTGACACCACAGTTCAGCTCTGAGCTACCTGTATTCTCTTCTATTGGTACTTTCTGTCTTTATGACTTGTTGGTTGTCAAAAGATTGCAGAGAAGAGAATGGAAAACATATATAGTAGGCTACGTGGATCATTCAGAAGTGGCGCTTTGTGATGTATAGGACCATGTACAAAACTCTCTTCAAAATGTGAAAGCAACCCTGTCTTCTTCTAGACTTATGCTGTAGCTTTGTAAGTCATTCCTAGCTATGTCTTTGAAGATAGCCAACAGCGTACAAAGTAGCAGTACAACATTGGGAAAGAGATGCTTAGTAGATAATTGCTCTGCATTTGAACCACCCTTTCAGAAAGATTTGCAAAGTCTTGACCCAAAATAACATGAAGCATTGATTCCATGCTGGAAATTGGGGTTAAGAGAGGCTGAGGTTCACTGTGGTTAGGGCCTGGGTGGGGCCCAAAAAAGATGAAAATAATCGGAGGTTATGAAGGTTAAAAAATACTTTGTGTTCTCTAAGCACAGAATACAACTGACAAACAGGATTGAGACCTGAAGGTTTATTGCCCACTGCAATATCATAAAACAGCCTTTTCCAATTTGGTACCTTCTAGATACGCTGAGATTATTAATTCCAGAAGTCCCAGTCAGCCAAACCAGAAAACATACCATGACTTCAGTTGAAGTGGTAAATTCTGAATTTTCTCTCCCTCTCTCATGCGTGCCCACACGTATGCACAAATACACACACACGCACGTACACCCACACACATGCACACACACAGAGAGGCTCAAAACACATTAAACTGCTGCTTGCTTGCTTGCTTGCATGCTTTGTTTGCTAGCTGTAGCAGCCATGAAATATGATAGTAGCTGATGCCCAGCACGATAGGGTTTTTATGTTGTGATGAACAGTCATCTTCTTGGAGCCAAATAGTAATCACTATCTCCTTTTGGCAATAGTATAACCAACAGATGGTAGCAATTTTCAAGTACTCTCAACTTCAGCAGCATTGGCATAGGTAGCTTAGAGAAAAAAGCTGAATATTCTGCTGCCAAATTTTAACATTTGAGATATTTACTTCTCCCTTGTATAGAGATCTCAAGTTATCATGAAATTTAAAGGAGAGTTTCTTCTTGGCTCTTCAGCCACATTTTCCCAGGGACAGTTCTGAAACTTTTGCTTTTTTGCTTCTTGTCATATATTCACACATGTCCAGAAGATTAATTTTTAATCTCTTGTGGCTTGGAATTTTAGTCCCTCTTGTGGAATTGCCTGATCCCAAGGAGAAAGTGTGCCAAAAAAAGCTTGAGGCCATACCTCAGCCCTGCCATCAATAATCCACATCTTCCATCTATATAATAGCATAGATTCAGCTACAAGATGAATGTGCTCCTAGTGCTGTATCCATAGAGACTTCCTGGGTCCTCAGTCCTCATGTGCAGTCAGAGATTCAGGCTATGCCGAGCTCCATGTTCATGGATGTCCCAATGTCAAATGTTCACACTATAACATGGATGAAAATCACAAGAAGCCATGATTTTAGACAGAGGCTATAAATTGCTTTTCATAGGATAGACCAAGGACACCCATATTTTCTAGGGGTGGTGGTCTACAACAACCTACCACGTTCAATTCACCATGGTCAACTCGCCATGGGACAACTTGCCACGGGACAAGAGTTACACTAATATTGAAGAAATAATCCGATGGAATCATTAAAGAAAGGATGCTAAAAGAAGGACAAAATTAAATGTGAACGACAAAAATTAAAATATTTTAAAAATTATTTTAAATAATTAAATTGAATTGTTGAATTGTCCTGCAGTTAGTTGTTCTGTGGCGAGTTGGCCATGGTGAATTGGCCATGGCAAATTGACTGTGGTGAGTTGGCTGTGGCAAGTTGTCCCATTCCCTTTTGTGGGAGCTAGGCAAGTGTGAAGATTTGAGGATTTAATGAGTAGTCTTGGCTGAGCAGGTGAGCACACCTCCAAAACTGGAATTGGCTGTAGCCATTGCTATTTTTATTTTGTAAAAGAAGAGCTGATGACTCAAACGTTGTTTTGTGTATATGTACATATGCAAAAAAGAAGTTTAAGTATCCAGCTCCTTCTTTAATGCATGAGCATCTGTCTGTCTGTCTGTCTGTCTTACAAAATTAAAAAGAGACACCAGGAATCAGGCAGATTGATTCCACAAGCCTCAAAGTTGAGAGGACCAAAGTTGAGCGGGTGAAAAATCTCTTTGGAGCCTGAACTGTGTAAGTGGAAAAAAAGGACTTTCCTCCAGTGATATCTGCAGTGAGATTTTTTTAAAAAATGGTGGTTGCAGCAGGCTAATTGGAGTCCCACCTATTATATGCGTGCCAGCATCACACACGATTATAAAGGGTCAGGATTCAAGTTCCTGGCACAAACTACTATCTTGACTTTAAAAACAACAACCTCTCCCAGGGCCGTTGGTTTCATCCTTGGATGGAAAGACGATCTTGTCTTTATTATATGACATTTCTTGAACTTTGAATCACATTTATTACAATGTAGGAACAAAATGAATCCAACTGCTTTCAGATAAATATATTTTTCTGAAGTTAGAAAATCAATCAAAGAAATCGAAGTGTGAAACCTATGAAGAAAAGACACAGTTTAATAATACCACCCTTCATAGTTGCTGTCATTGGCAAATACTAGAGTGCATATGAGCTATAAATCACTTAACCCCCAAAAGAGAGAAAGAGGGGTAGTAGAAGAAAAAGACTTCACTTACGATTACCAAGTCAATGCTAATAAACTCTATTTTCTGTAGACTCTATTTTCTAAAAGGGATGTTTTCCCTTATTTTCACTTGTAAGCTATTTTCTTACCCTGCTGTTACAGTGAGATACAGTTTAATAGAATGCCAATTTTCCCCCAGTATCATGAACGGTAAATAACATCAATACCCACAAATTTGTGACCTGTGTTTTCAGCAATTCCTGGGGAGAAAATGAAAACAAACATTAACTGTAAATCCTTCCTTTCTCAGTCTTTATTTACAAAACATATTATCTCACTTAGGCTGAAATTAGACTGAACTATGACCTTTGACTCAGCTCTATTTTAAGATGACTTCCTTCATCTTTTGCGAGCAGGGAGCTGCCTTTTGGCTTGTTTTTTGGCTTGTCTGAATATCGTGGGTGTGTAAAAACCAGAGCAATTTACAGCAAGCTTCAAGACTTCTTTTCTAATTGGAATATGTAGGCCCAGTGTAGGTGTCACTTGTACCTTGTGTCAAGCTGTGATTATTCACATTTAACCAGAGTCTGACTAGCCATTTGATTTTCAAAAATGTTATGTAAGTTTAGAATTCCTGCCCTCGAGAAATGATCCTTAATCTGGACTAGCTACTTATGCAGATTATGATCACGGTGATTAGATGATTGGGATATGAGACAGATATATATATAGAGAGAGATGTTTCTAATTCAGCCTTGCAAATTCATTGATTGCTTTGGACCAGACCGTTTTTCTCACACACAAAATAGTTGGGTAGGGTTGGGGTTTTTTAAAAAAAGCTGTATTAGTACTATATACAGGTAGTCCTCAACTTACGACCACAATAGAACCCAAAATTTATGCTGTTGAGTCAGAAATTTGTTAAATGAGTTTTGCCCCATTTTACGACTTTTCTTTCTGCATTTGTTAAGTGAATCACCGCAATTGTAAAATTAGCAACATGGTTGTTAAGTGAATCTGGTTTCCCCATCGACTTTTCTTGTCAGAAGGTTGCAGAAGGGGATCACATGACTCAGGGACACTGTGAACCAGTTGCCAAGCATCCAAATGTAAATCACCTGACCATGGGGATTCTACAATGGTCGTAACTGTGAAAAATGGCCATAATGGTCGTAACTGTGAAAAAAAGTCATAAGTCACTTTTTTCAGTGCCGTTGTAACTTCAAACATTCACCAAGAGAACTGTTGTAAGTCAGAGATTACCTGTAGTCTCTTGTGCATGTATAAAATAATTCATTGAGGATCAGTGACTGATGCTTGTTTTTTTTCACCTGATTGGTTTCTTTAACATTGGTAAGGCTGAGTTTTCTGATCACCATTAAGATATAATCAAGTTCACTGGAATACACTCAGATCATCTTTTCAGGTTTCCATGCTCAATGCCTTATTAAGGATCTTAATATGTGGCCTGTATTTGGCCTTACATGTATACAGACCAATACCTGCATAAGGTTCTTGTCGGGTAAGCAAACACCAAATCAAAATGTTGCTAACACTTTCCACTCTATATATATATTTGTTGATTTCTGACACTTTTAAGACTATCCAATAACTAGAGTTCTCTAATGGCACAAAAGTAAATTAAAAACATAAAATACAAGCCTATAAAAATGCCTCTCCAAGGAGAACATTTCACAGATGGGCACCACAACTAAAAAAAGCCTTTACTCAACTGAAAAGATTTACACAAAGCTATTATGACATTTAATGCACAGTTGGGGGCTCAATTGCTGTGTTTTACACATGCAAAAAAAGAAAATCATACATATTTGGCAACTGACCTGAAAATAATAATAAAAATATCCCACCAAAAGGCCATCTAAAAGCCTCTGGGGCCTCCTCTAGGGCAGAGAACCACATGGATATCAGGATCCGTTGTGAGATATTTTTTTGCCAAGTTGTCTTCCCAACCTTACTCATTGCCCACCGAAATAAATAAATAAGAAATGAATGAATGAGTGAGTGAGTGAGTGAATGAATGAATGAATGAATTTCCAAAGATACATTGGCAATTGTCTGACACCGCCAGGTTCGTTGGAAAAAGAAGAGTTTCATAAATACTATAAATTATTTAGCTCTATCTTTCCTTTTTTTTAATCTCTCAGACTCACAAAGCTGAGGCAAGCAAATTTAAACTAGCAGAAGAAGATTTGTTGTATTTTCTACATGCAATATATCACATAAATGTCATGCTGTTTAACTTGGAATTATATCATAGATCTCCAGAGAAGAATAAAAATAAGTCTGAATTCTTGATCCTAAAGAAATGCTTGGATGAATAAATACTAGCTGCAAGTCACAATTGTTACTACTGGCATAACTCTAGATCCACAAAACAGTCGTTCTTACTTCAATGTAGTTTTCCTTAGAAGGAAAAGAAAGAAACAGGATTTTCTATATCGATATCCTGGGCAAAACAAGTTTTTTGAAACATGTGAATTTATTACCCTACTGTCAGAAGACACTTAGGTCTAAAGCTGTAGTCCTTCTAGATCAGGGGTGTCAAACTCACGTCATCACGTGGCATCACATGACGTATAGGGACTTTTTTCCTCTTCGCTAAACCGGGCATGAGCGTGGCCAGCCCATGACGCATCCGGCCCATGGGCAGAGAGTTTGACAGCCCTGTTCTAGATAGTCTTCCTATCATGAGTATCGTTGGGTTTTTCAGATCTGTGGTGCAATTGAAAGGAACACTAGAATGAAAGAGAAATGTAATTCTTAACCACCATTCTAGTGAGCATGTGAAACTCTACAGCAAGAGTGTCCAACCTTGGCAACTTTAAGACTCATGGACCATGGCTTATAGAGGAATTCTGAGAGTTCAAGTCCACAGGTCTTACAGTTACCAAGGCTGGATACCCCTGCTATACAGTTTAGAGCCATTAACACCAAATCAATGGAGTATTTTTATCACAGATAAAATAAAGTACTTCAGCAAACTCTTGGAGTAAAGACCAATAATCCTACTCATAATAAAACTGTCATATAAATTCAGTTGGCTCTTTGCATCCCTCATAGCTAGGCGCAAAGAGCCATGGAAAGATACATGCTTGGCATTACAAGACAAAATAGAAAGGCCTGCACATGGATTAGAGAACGAACAAAAATATACGATATAATAAAGAGAGTAAAAGAATGGAAATGGAAATGGGCTGGTCACATAGCAAGAACGGATGGCAGGTTGACCAAGGCAGTCATAGAATGGATTCCACTTGATAAAAAGTGTCCACGAAAGAGGCCTAAAACAAGATGGATCGATGGCATCAGGATCAAATATTGCAGGCCCAATTGGCAAAAAAAAGCTAAGGCCCGTATTAGTTGGAAACATGAGGAAGAGGCCTTCATCCTGAAGTGGATAGACAATGGATAAAATGATGATGTTGAGTTCAATTATTAAGTAGTATCAACTGGACCTGAGAACAAACAAGTCCAATACTAACAACTTACTATTCTGTCTAATGCTCCAGTCCACTGATTTAACTGATTGCTAAACCACAGTATATAGGCAGCAATACCACTGGGAAGAGGAATTATTCCTCAGATCTTCATCTGGGGTGGAAGGACTTTACATCAATCATTATTTAATTCATTAGTATTCTGTTCTCCCTGCCAAGGATGGGAAGAAATAGTTGAGGAAATACCTGCTTAGGTGCCAATCAAAGTTTGCTACCCTTCTCTTGTGCTGAGCTCTGTTTCTGATTGCAAAGTTCTTGGGCTGGCAGTTTGCAGTGGAAGGGTGTTGGGGATTACAGGATTAGCAGAAACATAACAGACCCTGGAATGGTACAGCTACTCTGTAAAGTGCCAGACTTTTTTATGAGCCAAAGCATTGTGATGAGAACATCTGCAAAGATGATTTACAGAAAGGAAGAAATTTCTTTGAATATATATATATATACACACACACATACATACATACACACACACACACACACACACACACACACACACAAATAACAAATATACTTATCAACAGCCAACATCTGGGAGCCTGTACCATGTCTCTTCTTTCACCTGAAAAACCATGGAGCATAATCTGCTAAATTCTGGCTGCTGTCAGTGAGGGAAAAGTTATAAACAGAAACACCTGTGTATCACTTGGGCAGTCTCAGCCACAGATCCATGTGTTCACTCCAGTGTGCAGATCTGACAACAAGTAAAATTTAATTGGCAGGGAACGCCGAAAATAGTTTTACCGCAAATTCTTTCTCCCTGTTAGCTACTGTTCATTTTCTTTCATGTTTCCCTGCCCCCCTAGTAAAACTTCCTTTCTTCCTGGGACAAGGGTTAGACACCAATACAATCTATACCTAGAGCCAGTTTAGTCTACTAGTTAAGGCAGCAGGCTACAAAACAGGAGACTGTGAGTTCTAATTCCACCTCAGCCCAATTGTCCTCACAGGGTTATTATTGTGGAGAAAATAGGAGTACTAGGTATGTTGACTCCTTGAGATAAAAATAATAAAGTTGAGATAAAAATAAATAAAATTTAGAGTAGGTGGATATTTTTTCAGATAACATGTTGGATGCTGAGCTTAGGATATCATATGTAGGCTCCAAAATTCCAGATGAATACTTGATAGCAGCCAAGAGTTTTTGGTATCCCCCTGTGCCTTCTAACGATTATTTGGATTTCTGCAGCCTAAATGTAACCACCTTAGTTGATCCTATCTTCATAATTTGAATCTTACTGTACAGCCCACAGCCGTGCACAGATCTGTGCATTTGATCTGTGCGTAGTTAATTAGCCTCCACTTTGGCCATTTTACAATTTAAAATTTAAATACCAAGGTAAACTTGTTAAAGGAAATGCCAGTGTTGCAGATCCCAATAACCTCTCCATGCTTGACCAGATCAAAAATTATGAACTTTGTACAAATGGACTGGCTAAAAGAATTATGTGACTTTGGAAAAAGATGTGCAGCACAAGATTGCTGAAGTAGGTTGTCTGTCCACAATTGCACCCATTTATTTCCAACAAGGGGGCAGAGATGACTTTTGAGCAATGTAGTTCAACTTGAAGAAATTCCATTTTTGGTTTTCCAGGCTAGATTTTTCTTCGCTTTTAAAATTGTTGTTGTTATGGTTCGGCGCACAGTTAGTCAGATGTTCAGACTGGATTTGGCATTTCTGTCGTCCTCTTGAGTCATTCCAAGAATCTTGAATAGGCAGATGTGGATGTTTGATGGTGTTAAAGTTTTCGTCATAGGATGTAAGCTGTTCTGACTACAGCTGACTTTTACAGTTGACTGATAGCGATTTTGTCAATGCCAATGGTGTTCAAGTTGTGCTCCAGTTGTTCTTGGATTGCACCCAAGGCACCTATCATTATCATTGGGACTACTTTTAGCTTCTTTTGCAACAGTCATTCTATTTCTTTTTTTTTTGCCAATAAGTTTTTTTTTTATTTTCCAAAACAATTCTTCCATTACACGATGTATCAAACTGGGTACAAACATT
>JANHFL010006338.1:106282-118759 GCA_032468155.1 Oxyrhabdium leporinum | reverse complement strand
CATTTTACCTACCTCGAAAGGATGGAAGGCTGAGTCAACCTTGAGCCTAGTGGGATTTGAACCGCTAGATTGAATCATGGAGATTCAATTATATGGAGATCCCCAGTTGTTCTTCCATCCACATGCCAAGTAGACTCATCCCTGCTGATTTTCAGTAAGGCCACTGCATTAGAGTTTCCAGATCCTTTGTCTAAATTTTCTCAATAATAGTAGCTACTTCCCAACAATCCTTCATTTTGTTCTTAACAAAAGTGGTACATTCTGTTTTGTTTTTCATAGTTGTAGCAATGATGGACATTGACCAAACTGATCAAAACAGGAGATATTCTTAAAGACTGAACTTAATATTCCATTTGAACAGTATTCCAGTTCCAATAGGCTTTTTGAGATATAAAGCTGTTTTCTATAAAGCTGGTTTATTCAAAAATGAGAAGAGTTATAATATTTACATAAACTGTTTACAAATTTTAAGAATCTTTCATGGGACATAATGAATAGAGAAGCAAGTTGCTTTACATGAAATTGTAGTATAAGAATTACAGGACTTGATTTCAATAAATCAGAAAAAACCCAGATTAGAAGAATGTGATGCAAGAAATGCATATACATCTAATTATTCCCAGCATATTTAAACAACAGACTAAGCTAAGCTAATATTTTTGGTATATAACTGATTGCGTAAAGACAACATTTTGGTTTATGGAATGAAAATTATATTACTGTTAAGATACATTAGCTATATTTCATAGTGTATTTTAATAACAATCTAAAGAGCCTCAGACACTTTTTTTACTTCTGAAAGCAGAACTTGCCATATTCAGTAGTGCACAAGCTAATTTGTTTCATATTTTCATGGATCTATAGAACAATAGTCTGTGCCTCTCCTCTTATTCACAGTGCTCAATTATAAATGCTGGATTTTAAATTAATGTACTGTATGTGTAATGTGCTTTTCTTGTGTACACTCCAATCTGATCAGAGCAGTTAGTGCAAAAGCTATTTTAATTGAGTTTCTGTTAGAATAGTAGCTAGAGAATTATGCCTGGGTCATGTTGGAATAAGGTTTTATCAATTTCATCCAAGAGGGATCTGCTTCAAAGCACCAAAATGGATATGGATCGGATAATAAAACAATGAAATGAAGGAAACGTAGGTGATTTGTAGTCAGAATATCAAGTGGAAAGAAACAGGCCTTGCCACAGAAAACATAAAAGCAAACTGAAATCTGAATTCAAGAAACAGATAAGCTCCTGAAAAGAACATTGCAACGTTCCAGGCATACAATAAATAGCAGGTGAAAGAATATTGACTTATTTATGGCATTTTTAATCAAGCTCAAAGTTATCTAAGTAGGAAAAAAGAATAAATGAGAAATAGCATAAAAGAGAAATTATAAGCAAAGGAGAAGCGGAGTACATGAAAATTAGAAAAGATGATGTCCCAGCATAATGTAAGTACTTAAAATATATCAAATGATTAACATCCAAAATAATTGAGAAAAAAGGAAGATCTTCACACCTGGTGCCAGAAATAATGTGTGGTGGCCAAATCCCTTTTGAGAAAATATTTCATAAGTAGTTGTCCCAATCTAGAAAAAAAAACTTTCCTCCTTATTTATTAAGGACAAATAGACAACTAGAAACACCCTAAATGGACTTGGTCAAGGCCCTTTTTAAAATACTCTGCTCCAAATGGCAATCTTAAAGACTGTTGAGATCACTACTAACACTGTTGATTTAGTCACAGAAATCGATTGGAAAAAACAATAAGCTCAAAGAGCACTTGAATCCCTTGATTGTATCAGAAACATTATTTGGGGCAAATTAAAGCTTTTGAATGGTTTTGAACAAAAGCCACAAACAATGCATAACATTAATTCAGCTGGGTAGATGCCAGACTTTCTCATTCCAGAGAGATTTGCAGCTGGCACATCAACCATGGTTGATAAAAGCACTCTTAAGCAATAATAGCATGCAGTGTGAATGCACAAGTACCTAAGCTGCCAGCCTTATTTGCAATGTCAACCACATAATAAAAGGGACAAGGGTTGCATTACTGCCTTCTTGCCAACCTTTATCCCCTGCCCCAGTATCACTGCAAGCTATTCATGGCATTGGGAGAGACATATTTAGTTCTTTAGAAATTTTGATTCTGCATTGCTCTTTAATAGCAGTCCATATCAAGCATTGCAAGCATAATTGGGCACCAAATTTCCTATCCAGATTTCTCAAAGCAAATTATTCAAACCTGGCTGGCAAGTAAAGCACCGCATTCTCCCAGCCTCATTTTTTAAAAAAAATAAATCAATTCATATTATTGCATTTACAAAGCGATGTAATAAGAAATGTCCTTAACATGTAAACCAGAAGATTATCAGAACTTTGAAAAAAAAATATTGTCTTAACATGGTCATTCCCTGTAAAGGTGCTGCAATTGAATAAAATAAATGTAGAATAGATACTTGTCATATGCAGTCATCTCTCCCCTCTATATAGATAGACAGATGTATGATACATAGATGTATGATAGCTAGATGTATAATAAATAGATGATAGCTATATGAGAGAGAGAGAGAGAGAGAGAGAGAGAGAGAGAGAGAGAGAGAGAGAGACCAAGTCATAATATCTGATCTCTGAAATAAAGCCTGCAATTGTTTTTGTTGGCCATGTATAATTGAACAGAAACCAATATACATACAATACCCTGGATTCTTGGGTGAACCAACAGTTCATTTGTAAAAAGCACCCAAAGTTTAGGACAAAACTAATTATCTTAACACTTTTAAAGAAAAACAGATAAGCAATTCATTCTTTATGGGGATGGGGGTGAAAGCACCTATGAAATCACAATTGGACTGGAAGTTGTATCAATTTCCTGAAGTTTTTTTTGTCTGTGTTTATGGCTGGCTGAGGAATTCTGAGAGTTGAGGTCCAAACATCTTAAAGTTGCCAAGGTTGAGAAAGGTTGCTGTAGAGGCTGTCAGAAATGAAGATGATCCGGTGGCATTTGCATGTCAGGTCAAAACTGGCAAGATGGCAGACAGGGCAGTACTCTACAATCCATGTTCTGTCCCTTTATGCCGGATTGAGGCACATCCCAAAAGGAGCAGGTTATTATGGATCATTGTGCTATGACAGTCATCTGGTCTGCATTGGCTTACCCTGCCAACAACACTGAGATGAACACAGATAATCTTTTAACTGCTATAGCGAAATTGGGAAGGCAGAAATGGTGGTCATGTGAAAATATATCTCCTTTCTGGTAAAGTGGAAGTAAGGTGCGTGGAGGATAAATAAATCAGTCAGCTGGGTGCTTTTCTAACCGCTAAAGAAGCCATTAAAAACCATTCATGCGATTTCTATTTCTCTTGGTTTAGCCCTGCATTCCCTTCCACTGGTTTAATTTTTTCCCCCAAATGAAGATCATATAGAACAGGGGTGTCAAACTTGCGGCCCGCAGCCCGGATGCGTCACGTGTTGGCCCTGCCCCCGCTTGGTTTAGCAAAGGGGGAAAAAAGTCCTGATATGTCATGTAATGCTGCCATGACGGCGCGAGTTTGACATGCCTGATATAGAATAAAAGGCAACAATATTGCATAAATTCACAAAACCAAGCATAAGATGGAACTTCCCTATATAGTGTCACACAGAAAGCCTATGGCAAAACCGTTTCTCCAGTTAAAGGAACATATCACATGAATGTCATTTCAGTTTTAAGAAAGCAGCTTTTCAAAATCTGTGTTAGTTGTAAGTGGAGACTTGCACTGATAGTGCCTTGTTCCCTAATGTTAGATTGCAAGTGTTAAAGCATCTCAGAGAATCTTGCTTTTAAAGAAAAGAAGCAGCTCACGGGTTTCTTAAGAGCTGAAGTGGCATTGTGCATCCATCATCTGTCCCATGCTGCTGATTATAATGAGGAATGTATCATTCTCCTTGTATTTAAATTCTGGAGCAAAATGAGCAGTCAAGCCTCTCCGGTTCTTGTTATTCTGTTTTTAGAAAAACACTGACGTTTCTTAAACAGGCCCAATTTATAATTTTTAAGTCATACAACAGTGTCTTGCTGTGCAAAAGCCAGCAAGAAAACAAGACTTCTTTGAGATCGTCTTGGGTTGAAGAAAGAGGAGGGGAAAACAGTCTTGTGCTCTTTGAGGTCACTCCAACTTAAAATGCAGAAAGGGTCCAGGGCCGGGGCAGTCTTGTGATATATTTCTTTCCTTTTTAATCTGTTAAAAACTCCCACTGCCAAATGTTTGATCCAGCTGAGAAAGAATCCCCCGCCCTAGAAGTGACATGAAAAATGACATATGACCGATGTGCTGATGTAGTTGCACCACTTTTTCGGTCTGTTTTCAAGGTCAGATGTTAGAATTGCGTGATCTATCACCAGAATGGAACAAGTCAAATAAGGGGAGTCAGACTTGTGTCTGTATCATCTTGCCTTGCTCTGAGTGGCATTTGATGCCTGATTCTTATTTTTGGCTCAAAGGCCACTTGTTCAAAAGACTGTTGTTTTCCTAATGCTCCTATTCAAGTATTAACAGAATAACAGAGTTGGAAGGGACCTTGGAGGTCTCCTAGTCCAACCCCCTGCTGAAGCAAGAAACCCTATAACATGTCAGACAAATGGTTGTCCAATCTTTTCTTTGAAACTTCCAGTGTTGGAGAACCCACAACTTCTGGAATCAAGTCATTCCACTGATTAATTGTTCTCACTGTCAGGAAATTTATCTGATTTCTAGGTTGCTTCTCTCCTTGATTACTTTCCATCCATTGCTTCTTGTTCTGCCTTCAGATGTTTTGGAGAAGAGGTGGTCAACCTCTTCTTTGTGGCAGCCCTTAGATATTGGAACACTGCCATCATGTCACCTCTAGTCCTGCTTTTCGTTTAAACTAGACATACCCAGTTCCAGCAACCGGTCTTCATATGTTTTAGTTTCCAGTCCCCCAATCATCTTTGTTGCTCTTCTCTGCACTCTTTCTAGAGTCTCAACATCTTTTTTATATCATGGCGACATTAACATTTTCTGGCTGTGTTACAAGATCAATAGGAGACATGGAAGGTTTTTGAGAACCATACTTAGCTGCAGTAGCATCACGCAGATCTGCTTTATATCGGATCCACCTTGCAATTGAAAAAGCACCCAGCAGGCATTCAAAGGGTTGCTGGTCAGAAGAGAAAGAGATCTAACTTCTTAAGTGACTCCAAAAGAGGAGTCACATTTCCAAAGAGTCAGTGACAGGTAGTGAATGTCCTTATTCAAGCAGAAATTGTTTGGGAATATTTAGCTATGGTCCCTGAGCTTCCTCATTTTCTCTCATATTCCACTGCTGTGCTCCAGCTGTACACAGCCTGATCAGCAGCTGCTTCAGCACTATTATTTCCTCCAAAAACCTTTGGGGCTAACTAATTAGCATCATTAGTTTTTTTTAAATCCACTCCAACTATTTCGCTACTGCTCAGATTGGAAGTAAACTTTACCATTTCCTCTTCCAAACACCCCCTCCCCAAAATGCAGCCAGGGCCTCCGCAAATTCTACAGGTCTATGTTCACTGGCACCAGTTCACTTGCTATGTCAGCTTATAACTTTACTGGAATATCACCGCCACACAGCTGAAAGGACATTACACCTCGCTAAAAGTCTACAAAAATGAAGAGTCTACAAGCATTATAAGGCAGGAATCATTTCTTTTATGAAGAAAAAAAAATGGTAGCAAAATATCTGCATTGCTGGGTGGAACCATTTATGTGTATTCCAGTAAAGTATACATAAAAACTAAACAAGAATATTTTGTTAACTTCAATTCCAGAGTACCCTTTTTTTTTTACAACAGTTCTGTGAGCATAAGTATCTGCATCAGGGTGCATACAAAATGTGCGTTGCAATATCACAACACAAACTCCACCCGTTACCTGCTTGCATGCCACATCAAGGTACAAGTATGAAAGAGCAGAACTGACATCATTTTGGCATCATTGCAGTTTGGAATGGGTGTCTATGCTAGGCAATAACAGCAAATATTCAAAGGCCAATCAGTCAGCGTAACAACTGAGATGGATTTAATCTGATGATCGATACGTTTTCCTTGGCTAGAATGATACCATTTTTTTCCTAAAAGTGACTAGGAATGACTTAAAACTGTCAACCCTGAGAAATGTAGGAGTCAGCATCTATGTAACTCCTCTTTTCTGGTCAAGGGGAGAAAGACTAGCAGGGAACATTTTGACTATTAGTAGTTAAGCAGAGAAGTTGCAGGTTCGTTCCTAGATTCTCTGGTGTATTTTAAGCAGCATCCATCTATGCTTCTGGGAATTGCAGGTCAGGCTAGGACAGTGTTTTTTAACCTTGGAAACTTGAAGATATGTGGACTTCAACTCCCAGAATTCCTCAGTAAGCATGGGAATTGAAGTCCACACTCCTTCAAGTTGCTAAGGCTGAAAACCACTGAGCTACCTTTTCCCTGTAGGCTTCAAACTTTGAGATGAAGGCTAAGTTTTAAGGATGGTAAAATTCATATCTTAGTACATTTGTCTGAACTGAATAAACTCTGGACTACAGTAGATACATACAAGGCAAAAACATTGATATATACTATATGTGATTTATTAAGTTTGATATATTCATTTATTTATAATTATAAACATAGACATGATATATTTTTATCCTTCACATCATCCCCATCAAAATTCCTAGATACATATTTGCAAATGGGTGGAGGCCTGTTTAATGGATTTGGTTAAAAAAAGAGTGCTTGAGTCAGTTCTCTTTCTAAAGAGAGAATGAAAAAAGTTAATCACTTATTTAAATGGATATGCCTTATAAGCATCAGTGGCATCTGTGCTTGAATGATCAAAGTACTATCCTACATAACACTTTTGAAGAGTATTTAGAAGGTAAATTATTCTTATTTATTTTCTCTTTACAGTTCTATAGGGTATCTGAACTTTTTGAAGACTATTTAGAAGTGAAACAACTGGGAAAAGTCCTCTAAATGCCAGATCCAAGGCCTCTGACTAAACATCCATCAAGGGAAATGTCAAAAGCCTTGAGGATCACCTGTGCCAAAATCAGCAGGGTCTGCCCAATCCCAGTCCACAAATAGTTTAATCTTTGAAGTGTTCCTTCACTTCTCAGGAATGATTTTTCTAGACAAGCCACTTCTTTTCCTCTTACTAAGTCAACCACTTTATTCAGCCATAAGCTGAACTCAAACCTTTACATCTCAGAGCCATTAACCCAATGGGTGGCTGGTTTTGCTTGAAATCACTTGTTATATTAATAGAGAATATATGTATTCTCTATGTGTGTGTGTGTGTGTGTGTGCGTGCCCTCATATAAAAAAAGGGTGTTTACACTGGTTCTTAAGATTCCCTGCCCTCAGTGGTGTTGATGGGACGTTTTCATAATATTCTCCTTCAAAATACTTCAGTATATCTTCAGATACTAAAGTTGAGATAGTCATTCCTGAAAAGCCCTTTCATATTCAAAGGAGTAAGCTAATCTCACTTATTACATATTATTTAGACTGGCCCCAAAAGACAATTGAGACTTTGGGACAGTTAGGTTACAATGATTGGTATTGTGAAGTCTCCAGAAAAATGGCCAAATGTTGTAATAGCCATTAGAAGCTGAAGGTTTCTAGGCATGCTTAGTTTCTGAATGGGGTTTTTATGTTGTATGCTTCTATTTTAACGGGAGGGGAGGGAGGGAGGATAGAGGTTGGTTACAATAAATAAATAGATAGTTCTGGCCTTACTTCATTTACATTATCATGCAGCTAGATCCTTTAGAGAGAAAAGATTTTAAAACCATACGTAAATACCTCCAAGAGTATAAAACAGCTTTCACTCAGTTCAAAGACTGAAAATCTGATTTATTCAATTTTAACTTCAATTTTGAAGTTACACAATGGACCCATTCATCTACTGAGATGTTTAACCCAGCCTATTCCTGAAGGCTCCAGGCAGAAAACAGAATCGAAAACTATAATATAGCATTATGCAAAGTGCTGCAAAAGCAAGTACAGTTTGCTAAGTCTAAAAATGCGAGCAGAATACAGCAGCATATTTATAATATTTTTAAAAAATTCAATGGAAAGGCAATATAGCCCAAATTTGAGTTCTAAACAATCATTAACTTAGATCTGACTCAGATGAGAAATAAATAACGGATTTCTGTCCTTATCTGTTTGTAAAAATAACATCTTGGTTAGGACAAATACCAATCGATCTTAACTGCACAGAACTCAACAAAGACAGCAAAACCAAAACCTTTTTTCATTACTAAATTTTACAGCACACTTAGACTGATGGTTAAAGAAGAAAGAAAAGAAGAGCAAAAAGAAAAGAGCTCATTGTTTCCAGTGCAGCGGACAAATTTCAAAGGGAAGAGAAAGATATTTGGAATATGAGATACATGGTAAGATTGCCCAAGGCGTACATATTTTAATTGTGATTAAATACTGCTTTCTGCACAACACCCAGACAGCTCCTTACCTTTCTTTAATTAGCTGCATTTAGCGCAAGTTTAATGGTCAGTGAACATGGGTGCTAATTTGCGTAAATTACCATGTCATTTCCATATTTACCTCAAGATATTTAGTTGCATTGCTATTACCTTTTGTAGCCTTATTTTCCTAATTAATGTAATAGACTACAGATCACAATTCTCACTGAGCTTGCTTTGTTATCTCTCTTTCATAAAAAAAGAGAGGGAATGAGAGAGAATTCACGCAGATGTTTTTCTTTAAAAAGAAGTAATTTTATCTTCTGCATTTTCCTGTCACCACTAACAACCTCCTGCTCTTATTTCCCTTCCTATTCACGAAAGCAAGTCGGGTGCATTCTTAATGCAGATATTACAGGTAGTCCTCAACTTACAACAGCTCATTTAGTGACTATTTGAAGTTACAAGTCACTTTTTCACACTTATGACCGTTGCAGCCTCCCCATGGTCATGTGATCAAACTTCAGCCCCTTGGTAACCAGTTCATATTTATAATAGTTGCAGCATCCCGGGATCATGTGATCCCTTTTTGTGACCTGACAAGCGAAGTCAATGGGGAAACCAGATTCGCTTAACGACAGCGTTACTAACTTAACAACTGCAGTGATTTGCTTAACAAATGTGGCAAGGAATGTCATAAAACGGAGCAAAACTCACTTAACAAATATCTCACAGAAATGTTGGGCTCAATTATGGTCCTAAGCCGTAATGCCTGTTTCAGTATCAGTGATGAGAAAAGAGGCGGGAGTCTCAATTCCTGAATTTTCCTCACCCATCTGCACTAAAGACAGCAAGAGAAGAAAACTCACAGATGCAGTCGAGGAAAGCTGCAAAAGGACAGTGGGTGGCTGCCTTGCCTTTGAATTTAGCGAGACGACCAAGGAACATAAAGGTAATCTCTTTGTTGCAATTCAGCAGGATTTTAGCAAGTGGAGATACTAACTTAATTACCCCAGTTCCTTCAATGCACTGAAGTGCTGCAGCAGGCTATAAATCAATACCTCAGGTCACATTGCTGAAAGCACGGAAAAAAACAGGTTTTCTCTCATTCTGGCAGGTTGATCATTCTTGCAAAGGTGCCTCTAGAGGTCAGGATCGGATGAGAAATAGAATGGCAGTTGTAGAAGGATTACCTAGAATCATTAATTATTCTTATAATTAATTACCTAGAATAATAATTAGTTATTTAAAATAACATTCACACAGAAACTGATCATTTGCTATGGGTAGGTATAGCAAGTTACCTTTCAAGGAACACCTTGAAAGCTCTTTTAAATTCTGGGCACCTCATCCCTGAGTCAACTTCCTGCGCGTTTGGGTTTTCGGAGGAGCCGTGTGTGTATGTGTGTTACTGCACTATGCGTTTGGTTCCTGAAGCGCACCTTTCCAGCAAACCATATAGAACACATCTGATTTCAATAAAATCCTGGAAGCTCATTTTAGCAAAGAATAGATTCTTTCATTTGAACATAAGTGTGCTCTGGGCTGATGTGATTTTCAATTTTATCTGCTGAGCTGGAGAATTTACAACCTCCTAGAAGAGAAAACAGTTCTTGGGAACTCCACAAGATACGAGGAGGGGGGAAGGGGAGGAGGAGGCTGTTTCTAACCAGAGAGGCTTGGCATCACTTCTGATAGCTTTGCCAGTGGGAGGTTTTTAATTCTGGTTCACCTGGCTGAGCTGGTGTCTGCAAATATATCTGCTGCTTAGCATTATGTACAATATGCACAGACAACATTTGGCTTATATGGGAAGGAAAGCCAGCAAGTTTTTGAGGCTAAGCGAGGCTCGTGCCTGCTGAGTGTTTTACCCTTTGCACCATGTTCTGCGTGAGAACCACTTTGTTCCCAGGTGATTTTGTGCTTGTTCACCTGGACAGGAATGAAGAAGCCTCAGAGGATGCTTGATGTGTTCCAGTGCAAAATTTGAAAGTTGAAGAAAACTCCGCTTCTGGGTGGTCTGTTCAATGGAAAAATAGAATGGCCTGTTGTAAATCAGGTGAAATAATAAACATATACTTCCCACTTTATTCTGATTATTATTCCTATTATGCCAAGTAAGAATTATTATAATGGGGGGGGGGGGAATCAATGAACGACAATACTTTGAATTGTATCCAGCACGGTCCATCCTAATTATGACTCATCCCAATTATAGCGGCTGAATATTTTGGAGTAGGGTTGGAAAAGTGTGGCCCTCCAGATGTTGAATTGCAGTTGCCATCATCTCTCATAATTAAACATACAGTTTGTTAAGGCTGATTGGAGTTGGCCTTTCATACTTTAATAATCACTCATTGCATGTTCCTATCATCAATGTAGCTTTTGTATTTCAGAATCATCAAAGGCAGCCTAGTGATTATATTATTACAGTTGACTAATGGAGGGGTCACCGGGATAATTGAGGATGCTTATTTATGAGGACGAGTTCAAAACTAGTTTGGGGTCTCTGTGATTGTACAGCATTAACTGTGGATCAGCTATAATTACGTTTTTGAAATATTTAGCCCCTCTTAGCTCCCCTTTATAAGAACTACAGGTAGCCCTCAATTTACAACCATTTGTTTAGTGATTGTTTGAAGTTACAACAGCACTGAAAAAAGTGACTTATGGCTGCTTTTCACACTTAGTACAGTTGTAGCATCCCCATGATCGTGTAATGAAAATTCAGGCACTTGGCAGCTGGCATGTATTTATTACAATTGCATTATGCCAGGTCATGTGATCACCATTTGTAACCTTCCCAGCCAGCTTTCGACAAGCCAGATTTGCTTAACAACCACACAATTCTCTTAATAACTGCAGTGATTTGCTTAACAATGGTGGCAAAAATGTCATTAAACTCACCCAACAACTGCCTTGCTTAGCAATGGAAATTTGGGGTTCAGTTGTGTTTATCAATCAAGGGCTACCTGTATTTGAATTTTTAAAAGATTTTATTGTAGACACTTGAATACAAGAGGAAATAAAGACACTGAGAGAAGGGTGCAAGGGATTTATTTTATTTCCTCTGGGTGGAATGGAGCTACAGATAGCTTTGTTTCTTTGGAATGGTAGCAACTTGCTAATGTTTTGCTCTTGGCATTGCTGCAAGAACAGTGGTTTGGAAAGACTGGGGTATAGAAAAAAAGGATACCATCTATAGAAGGAGAATATTTGTAGCTCAGAGCTTGCTTGTTATCTTGTAGACATTTCATTGCCCAAACTAGGTAACATCATCAGTGCTAATAAGGAGTATGGTTTGCTGTCAGAATATCTCAAAAGCCATCAACAGACTATTACAACCACATGGAATCAGCATAGTCTGCAAGCCAACTAAAGCCCTTCAAAACATCCTAAGCAAACCAAAACATCCAACAACCCCAGAAGAAAAAACAGGAGTCATCCAAAACATACAATGTAATGACCGCAATGGCCACTACATAGGACAAACAGGCACAAGAGCGGCAGAACGCATCCGTGAACACCAACTAGCGGTCCGAAGACATGATGAAAACTCTTTAATTTTGAGGGGCAAGAGTAGATAGCTGGCAAGCCAGACAATGGGGAAAGATAGAGAGGAGAGGAAAGCTTAAAATTCGCAATCAAGATGAAGAAGTAGATAGAAATAAAGATCCGAAAGAAAAATATGGAAGACAAGCTAAGAAACAAATAATTAAGATTTTAAGGCGGTTAAGAGATGATGGTTTAAAAAAAAGAGAATTGGTTTAAGGTAGCAGGGACATAATTAAAAAAGAGAGAGAAATAGAGAGATGGGATTAGAAGGGGAATAGATAACAAGGGAGAAAATTAAAATTTGAATGATGGTATAATCGAATTATAATTTTAAGATGAAGAAATGTATATTTGCTAAATGTAATAGAGAGGATTGACAATAGCTTATTGGTTTTTTAAAAAAAATATGTTGAACATGGCGACTGAAATAAAAATAACTATAATTCAATGTAATAAAGATTCAAAATAGAGTGAA
>JANHFL010006338.1:48828-64601 GCA_032468155.1 Oxyrhabdium leporinum | reverse complement strand
CTTCAGATTCAGGTTTTTCCCAGATGTGCCAACATGGTTTCTTTAATAAACTCTTACTTGGGTTAATTCTTATCTGAGTGCTGAGTGAGTTATTGGAACTTAGATGGAATGCTGACAATGACAGAGAGGTGGAATACCAATGGAAATATGGCAAGTGACAGGAAAAGTACTATATGAGTAAAGATTCTAACCAAACTATGCTGGCCATTCTGGAGAAAAACACAATAGTCAGTAGATTAATGAACTCAATCTATTTACGAGCCAGTTTTGGTTCTGAGGTAATAGATTAGAAATTGGGAGGACATTGAATAGGTTGAGGCTGGGAGTACCTAAGTGTAAGATCAATATACTCAAGAGGGGGTTGCTGGTGAGTAACAATCCACTTTGCAAATGTGGAGAGATGCAGAGTCCCACCCATTTGCTGGTCTGTTGATTACTACCAAAAGAATGCACCGAAAGTGATTTGTTTCTGGATAACGATAAAGCCAAAAAGGTGGGCTCATTTTGGCAGTTTAGGGTTTGATCTGGATAGGAAATAAATAAAACCAGGAGAGTATGAGTTCTAGTCCAACCGTAGAAATAAGCCAGCTGGGTGAGTTTGGGCCAGTCACTATCTTTCAGCCCTAGGAAGACAGCAATAGCAAACCACTTCCAAAAATCATGCTATAAAAATTGCAGGAATCAGTCCAGGCAGCTGACAGAAGTCAATATTGACTCAAAGGCACAAACATAATATATACTCCAAAGAAAAGAGATTTAACAGAATGTTCCCTGTATGCAATATCTTTAATTTCACAGAGTAGTAAAATAATGCTCAGGATCTTCCAACACAAATCAGAATCCTAGATAGAGAGGGAGATGCTAAATGTACAAACTGGCTTTAGAAAAGTCTAAGCAACACAAGACATGTGTTGCTGATGCACACTGAATAAATGAGAAAGCCAAATGCCAAAGAGAATTCAATATGAGTTTCATTGATTATAGAAAAACCTTTAGTTGTGTCAATCTTGTCAAGCTGTGGAATGTGCTTATTGTACTCAATGGAAACCTATACATTGGTCAGGAAACTCTCGTACAGACAGAGTATTGCAGAATAGGCTGGTTCCAGGTTGGCAAAGGAATGTACTCAAACCATGTGCAGAATATATATCGATGGAGAGTGGATTAAAACTGGAGAAAGAAACATCAATAGCCTGTTCTATCCTGATGACACCAGTTTGCTAAAAATGCAGGTGAACTGCAAGCTCTAGTAATGAAAGTGGGGGGGGGGAAATGAGACTAAAATTAAATGGAAGACAAAATTAATGACAAGAGATACAGCAATCAACATTAGAATTGACAATGAAGATACTGAACTGAGCTTGTGTCTTTTAGGATCAACTATCAACAGTAAAGAATTAAGAAATGCATAGCAATGAAACCCTTGCTGTTGATTCTCTCAAATGAGTACATACTTGTAAAGTGCATGCTCATACTTGTAAATTGCATGCTCGTGATCATAAATTGTCTTTACAATCCCTTCAGACAGCCAGTTTGGGATAGTAGCTAAGGCACTGGAGGCACTCCCACTAGAAACTGGAAGATCGAGAATTCTAGCCCACCTCTGATACAAAGTCAGCTGAGTGACCTTGGGCTAGTCATTCTCCCTCTCTCAGTTCTAGGAAACAGGCAACAGCAAACCACTTCCAAACTATTGTCAAGAAAACTGCAGGAACCAGTCCAGGCAGACAACAGTAGTGAACACACAAAAACAAACACAATCTCTTCAAATCTTGTTTTATTTTTATTTTTAGATAAAAAAGCTTGAGTGATGGGAAGGGTGATTTTTATCTCCTTCAGTTTACTCTGATTGTTGCAGAGAAGGCTCTTCTTCAGTGTACAAATTGAACTCCATCTCTTTCCTGTCTGTTTTCATGAAATCCCTCAGCTATATTTACAGGTTGTCCTCACTTAACAGTCACAATTGGGACAGGCAACTCCTTCCCTAAGCAATGTGATCATTAATGAAACATCCCATGACTATGACAGACATATGACCTCAGTTCTACCATAATCGTTAAGCAAATCACCTAGGGCTATTAAGCAGAACATCACATGACCATAGCTTGCAATTTGGCTGCCAACATCTCCATGGACTCTGCTTGTCAGAAGCCAGCTGTGCAGTGCAAATGGCAACCACAGGACCGCAGGATGCTACAGCCATCAAAAATGCCTGATTACAAAACACCCAAATATTGATCAAGTGACGTAGGGATGCTGCAACAATTGTAAGGGCAAGGACGAGTTGTGATGGTACTTTTTCAATGGTGGTGTAATTTTGAATGGTTGTTAAATAGGGACATTAAGCAAGGCCTACCTGTAAGGTATTTGCCAATCACATGAACATTCATAGAGATGAAGGTAAATCCTATTTCTTACTCCTACAAAGTACAATATTTGAATATGCATCCTGAAAAGTAAGATAATTGTTTACTAAGCGAATCAAGGAGAGAACCTGCCTAGAAATAAGGAGAAATTTCCTGACAGTAAAAAAATATAATCAGTGGAACAGCTTACTTCCAGAAGTTGTGGGTACTCCATCACTGGCGGTTTTTAAGAAGAGATTGGACAACCATTTGTCCAGAATGTTATAGGGCAGTGGTTCTCAACCTGAAGTCCGCAGACCCTGTGAGGGATGGTCTACGAGGCTTAAAGAAATGTTATGATTTAAATCTTGACTTAAATCTTGGTGGTCCATGGCCATGGTCTATGGCCACAAAAAGTATTTAAAGGGAGTCTGTGGTGAAGAAAAGGTTGAGAATCACTTGTAGAGGGTCTCCTGCTTGAGCAGGGGGCTGGACTAGAAGACCTCCAAGGTCCCTTCCAACTCTGTTAAAGTGTTGAGACTTCCATGTAGCAACACTTTTAGGAACTGTTATTGTCTGAAGAAACCAACCATTGCCACCAGCATGTGCATTTTGGAGGGGATGAGTAACTATTTTCTATCCATAACCTCATTCTTGGCAACTATTTTAAAGCTTTGCCTAAAGCCCTGAATCAAATGTTTTTGACATAGTAACTATATCATCCAATTATCGTATCAGTTTCTGGCAGGATAGATATACGACAGACAAGGAAAAAGTTAAATGTTATGATTCAGAGAATCATCAAGTGCCAAGATTTTGTTCTGTATGAGGTGATTTCATTAAAGCCTGCCTAAGATACTTGAGGATTTCACCTCAGGATAACTCAACTGGGAACAATTAGAATCCTTCCAAAAACAGTGTGATTTTTTTTTTTTAAAAAAAGCAAAATAATTCACAATAGGCTATTTGGAAACTGTTCACTTCTCACAATCACCAACCACTAGAAGTCAGTAAACATTTATCTACCCTAATGTTTTATTATTTGGGATAACCTGCCTATCTCCGTCTTTAGGGATGAACTGACCACAGCTGGAAGCCATTGAGTGTCTACAGCTGAAATGTTATTTAAAAAAAATATCAATGAACATGAAGCTCAGAGCTGCAGATTGGTGGAAGAGCCGTCTGAAGGACAAAAGAAAGTCTAGCTGTCAGTGCCTTGCTCCTTCCAAAAGCTTTGCCTCTTATTTTCCTCGTAAAAGATAGCGGTATAATGTGAAGCCATTAGAAAGAGTCATATAGATTTATTCTTTAGTATCAGACTAATTAGCTCTACTTTATTTAGGAGCACTTAAAGAAGAAAAGGAATTATATGAGCACTCAGCTCCTTTGTTGCATTTGGAAGAACTATCCCCAAAGTTCTGAAAACTTTGTTTCCAAAGCAGCGGTATCACTCCACGATGCCTTAATTGATATATGTAATGTTTATGTATTTATTTCTGCAGATTCCAGTATCTATTTCCTTTTATGCTTTATTTATGGCATTACCTACTTTATTCCGGGCAATTCAAGATAACGGCACAGAGACTTCTCAGCCACTTTTCATCATCAATGGTACATTTTTGATAATGTTTGATTGCACAGAAATGCATTTGCGCCACTTATAACCACGGCCACACAATGATCAGCCATTAATAAAGACACTCTGCCTCATGCAGAGAGATATCTGTGAGGAGATAGGAAGGCAGAATCAGGAGACATGCTCCGTTCCTCCATTATAATTTGCCTCAGTTACAAGAACTAGAAATGAATTACTAGCCGCTGAAAATTATCACAGACATGCTGATATATACATCTAATCCAAAAACATAGCAATGGAAAATCATTTTTTGCTGTTATTGTTCAGTGGTTCAATCACTTTTGACAATTTGTGACCCAACACTATTTTACCAAGAGTTATTGGTATTTCTTAGAGTTATTGCTTCTCTGAATTCATTTAAACTTAACACTTGCATTCACAGTGATATTATCTAGCCACCTAATCTTCAATCAGCCTCTTTTTTCCAAGGTCTTCTCCATTATGCACCCAAAGTACTTAAGTATTGTTTGTTTGTTTATTTAAATGTCTTTGCTACTCAACTCCAGTGCACTATGGGTGGCATACAAAAACTTGAAATAAAAACATAAAAATAGCTAAAACTAGGCAGCTGAGATTAAAATAATCCAGTAAACAATAAAAAATCAGCAAAATAACAGCCTTGGACAAATTATTTTTTGTTTGTTTGTTTGTTTGTTTGTTTGTTTATTAGCATCCCATCTTAATTATTTCTACAAATAACTCAAGGCAGTGAACATATCCAATATCTTCCTCTTCCTCTTTTCCCCACAACAAAAACCCTGTCATCATAAATATAAGCATCAACCTCAGGCCTGGGATCAAAGCCAGATTTTCAAAGCTTTCCAGAACCCTAGGAGAAAGGGTGCCATCCTTCACCGCAGTGGGATGCTGTTCCAGAAGGTAGGGGCAGCAGAGAAAACCTTCTTCCTAGGATGACAATGTTTAACAAAGGGAACCTGGAGTGCACTCTCTCTGCTGGAACATATGGGATGGAGCATATAGACCCTAAAATAAACATCCTTTTGCAAGATCTGATTAATGGGGTGAATATGTTCTCTCAAGCATCATCACACTGAAGAGTAATAATAATATTTATTATTTGTATCTCAGTTTTTGTTTTCATTGGATTGCTTTTACCTGTTGTAATCCACACAGAGTCATTTAGATGCCATACAAACTGAATAAACAACAACTACAAAGCTGGAACGATTTTCATTCATTTTGTCTTCAACTGGACCCACAAAAAATCTATTCATAACATTAAATTGAAGAAGTTATATTACAGTTATTCAGCATACAAAACTTAAAAATTGTTAATTTTATTTTTAGTTGCTGATTGGCTCTGTTCTTTCTCCCTCTTCCTAATTTTCCTTAATGGAACTTGCAATTTCTTTTCTATACTGTATTAAAAACCAAACGGGAATCTCATACTCTTTATTGTCAGATCACTTCAGGCCACACACAGATTTAAGGAGTACTATACTTACCCATTCCTGCCAGAAGACTTCAGATGCCTGTTAGGGATATCCTCCTGACAAGTTTGAGTAGCAGAGAACCAGTAAATACAGTATACAAGGAAACACATGCCATAGACTACAATGTAGTACTGTAGAGTCCCCATATATACTCAATGTCCAATTTATATGTCACAGGAGAAGACAAACAAATCAGTTACTTGGAAAGTTACATATACTCAATGTCCAATTTATATACCGTATGTCACGGGAGAAGACAAACAAATCGACTATTTGGAAAATTACCATTTTTTAACTTCAAAATGAAGAGGTTCCAGGGTGGGTGGATTATTTCTATTAGTAACTACCAATTCTGGATGTGTTGCTTCTCATATATTCATGTTATTATGCTTAAACTGATAGAACGAGTAAGTGACTACGCAACATGACCATTGTATACAGACTACCACAAACTCCACTGAATATCTATTAATAAGGTATAACAAGCAGTGTTTCAAAGTTCAATTTTTTTAAATCAAAAGACTGGACTAAACAATATTGCAAAATGAAAGAACATGTTTAAACCTGAAAAGACTGGTAAATAAGCAGCACTTCAAAATCTCTTGCCCTCGATTGGACTAATAAATAGCTTAAGACCTTAACTTTAGAACCATACCTACTAATCCACCATGGAAACCTTTCCACCAGACCTTTGGGCTAGCATTTCAATCCTTGCTGCTTATTTCCCTCTTCTGATCTCCAATGCCAGCATCAGAATGATGAGGAGCAACCAATCAAGAGAGTCATTGTATTTCCTTGGTTTCTCAAGCCACTGTATTGACTCCATCACTGCCAACTTCACCAGGTAGTGAATTCTGATTAAGAATGTTGTTCTGCTCCTTAGCTGTCATCCCACTTGGTTGCTGCACTGCTCAGTTTGTGCTGTGCTCACTGCTGTTCTTAGAATGAAGTTATAAGTTATTCATGGTACAAGAATGTAATAGTATCTGGGAATGGCCTTGGGAGACAGGAGGAGAAGCCACAGACTAGTCAGTGCATAGACTGATGAGGTAGTCCAGATAAGGAGCAAACCTAGACTTACAAACTCTAATTTTATTGTACAGTTACATTAACATGGTCTCCATGTCTAAGAGAAGACTAGAACCTCTGGCTGTTTCTTTTCCAGCATCCATTACATTCTCCCAAGTGGGATGAAGAAGCTACACTGAAAGAATTGCAGTGGGTGCTTTTGAAAAAAATCTGCCTGACCACAGATTTCAGGATCAAAAAAATAGGCTCTGTCCAGAAAAAGAATAAATACACCAGTAACCCTACTCTGCCCCCCCCTTTGACTTCAAAACTATGACATCTAGGCTCAATTATTCTTGTCTCCAGAAGGTCTCCCTGTTTGAGGCCTATCTATCAACATATTCCATGAATTGCCTCAGCACCTTTCTAGGAAGGAGAAGGAAAGTGAACAATCTATTTATAAAATAAAATCACAGTATCACTTCAAAGAAACACATGTAATTTCCATTGTTTCATAATTGCTAAATTTGGGACCTGACCAAAGGGAAAAATGCTAATGAATTAAGATTAACTATTTAAGATTAATGAAGTGGAATTATAGTGTTTGCTTTTGTACTTATCACAGAGGTCAAATATTGATTCCCAACTTCATGAAACAATGGGTCCTTCTGTTTCATTTTTTAAAATGGCTTTATATCCAATCTTTGCCAAGCTTTAGTTAAAAAAAATTTCAACTATGTGGTTCTACAAAATTAACCACTGCAAGCTAATTAAGGAGTACATTCTGCTTTTGAACTTTCCATGAATAAAACAAGAATGGAATTTATTCTCAGAATTTGGTATATCAGCTTCTTGGGTCTTTTTTGTTAACAAAAGTATTGCTAACAAATAAAACAACAGAATACATAAGCAGACAAAACCAGTTGAACTTAAAATTGAAATTATGAATTATTTCAACCATAATTTGATTGTTTCATTTCATGTTTCAGCTACTTAGAGCCTGATTTAATCTGCTCAACCCCTGTGCAGCCAAGTCTTCTTCTGGCCTCAGTTCTAAATTTACTGTGAGAATGGTGAAAGAAATTTGCTTTTTTGCCTGCAAGATTGCATTGTATATTACATTTAGCCTCATGTGGCAAACAAGAATCAACCCATTTTCCTAACACTTGCATGATTTTTTTTCACTTCTTGGTGATTACAAAAAGTCTAAAATGAATGCCAGCAAAAGAGGACAGGGAACATTTTCATTCCATTAATTAATTCATCACCTAAAAGTTATCTATTTGATTCGTTTAAAATAGGTTCCCTCATGCTGGCTGGGAAACTGTGGGAGTTGAATTCCACACTTCTTAAAGTTACCAAGTTTGAAAGCAGCTTTACAAATCTGCTTAAGCTTTTGTGATATAATTAAGACCATTGTATATTATTTAACTAACAGATAATTGCTTTCCTCAGATAAAATTTAGGAGGGTTCTTAGGATCACAAAATACTGAAAATATAATTGTATATTAATTCATAGTTTCTATAGTCCTCAATAGCATTCATCTAACTAGATCAGAGATTTATTACACAGACTAATCTTTATTCCTTCAGTATGTTTGAGTGAGTGTATGTGTATGTGTGTATATCACTGCCTGACAAGTCTGCCTTTATTTCTTTTGATGATATTACAGGTCTAGCTTTCTATACCAGACAGAGATGTTGGCTAAGAATTCCGATGATTCTGGAGTCACCAGTTTTGAGAAAGTTGTTTTACACCACAAATGATGGCTTCTTAGACACCTGTACCTGGTAGAATACCAAAAAAATAAATAAAAAATGCAAATTATAAGGAAAGGGAACAACATTATGCCTGGAATGAGACAGGAACAGAACTAAGCCAAATCTATAGAAAAACAATATTCCAGAGAATTTTGGTCTCAGAAAACAACTTTCTTTCTTGAGGCAACAGTCATGAATAGTTAATGTATTATGAAGGCCTCAAGCTAAGTTCTTCCATCTATTAATCCTTGTACCATTTAAGACTGATGATAAAGATAATGATGATGTAGCATGTACCGTTTGACTAAATTTCCACTGGATGTTTAGTGTTCAAGAAATTCAGAAGGCTGCAAGTGTTTTTCAGGTCAATAGCAATACGTTCAAAAACACCAATAGCAAGGAATAATGTAATAATGTTATCAAAGCAGATGAGGGTTTTTTTTTAAAAAAATAATAATAATAATCAAAGGCTTTTCTGACTCCTTAACTCTATTCTTTACCTGATTGCATATTCAGGGATCTGCTCCCCCAACTAATTTGCAGCCTTTCAATTCATGTGGAAAAATTTATGATTACATGAAATCTATCCCTAAAAATGCAGAGCACATATTTCGTTTTACAGCAGCCCCGAGAGGGAGGCTGCAACTCTTTTCCCAAAAATGGCTTCTTCTTTTGCTTCATTTTGAAACGACATCCAACTGTTAAAGGGAAAAAGAGGATATTTGAAGCTACTCCTCATGCAGAGATAAAAGGCAGGCAGCATAATCCTGCTACATCTTGATAACATTAATTAGCAGTACAGTTTAGGGATTTTTTTAAAAAAAAATAACACTTTGTTGCAAAACTGTTGAAACATTTCCAGACTGATTAATTTTTTTTCTTCTCCTTACAAGCAGCGTAGTAAATTCTGATTTAAAGAGATACATGCCCATTTTAAAGTAATGCAGTTTGTATTGCGCGTGTAAATGCAATAAAAAGGAAATCAGATCATGAGCCTTCTAAAGAGTTACTCAGAAACTATAATCTTTTATCCACTTACAGTCTGTGGTTACAGCGGCATGAGGGAAATATATGAAACATTTCCTATATTATTTGTATGTTGCATTCTCAAGAGATGTTTCAAAATTCATATCCTGTAAATGTCAGAAAGGAATAGGGTCTGTTCCCACACACACTTCATATTTGTGGTCTTGGACACCCTAAAGCAAACCCCAAATGATGTACCCAACTTCCCTTGAGTCATTTTAGTGGTAATAACCCAAAAAATGTTACTGGAGCATTCCCCTCATCCCTTCAAAATGCTGAGGCACAGGATTTTGCAAAGTTAGGTTTCCTTCATCCTAAGGATGAAGACTTAACGTTGTCTTTATTTTATTTAAAGTATTTATATGGCCACTCATCTTAAGCAATTCTGGGAGTCTCACAATAATAGTTATTTTTATTTTTATTTTATTCATATTAATAGAGCTGTAGTGGTGTAGTGGTTAGAGTGCAGTACTGCAGGTTACTTCTGCTGACTGCTGGCTGCCTGCAATTTGACAGTTCGAATCTCACCAGGCTCAAGGCTGACTCAGCCTTCCATCCTTCCGAGGTCGGTAAAATAAGGACCCAGATTGTTAGGGACAAGATGCTGACTCTGTAAACTACTTAGAGAGCGCTGTAAAGTACTTTGAAGTGGTATATAAGTCTAAGTGCTATTGCTATCATCATCTTCATTTAACAACCCCATAATCTCTTGCGGGGTGGAGTCTGGGCAACTGAATGGAGCTAGCAGAGTGTTTTAATGGCCAGATGTCCTTCCTGTCCCGTCAGCAGATATATTCTCAGTGTGCCCAGAGAGAGAAAAATCTGCCTCTACCTAGGATCGAACTCACAGCCTCCTGATTGTGAGGTGAGAGCTCCACCTCTAGGCCACTGCACCACTCCCTGCTATTGCTATTGCTATATCCCGTCTTTATTATTTCCACAGATAAAATGGTGAAAATAGCCAACACACCTTCCTCTTCCTATTTTCAACAACAATAACCCTTTCAGGTAGGTTGGACTAAGGGAGAAGAACTGGCCCAAGGTCATCCAGCTAGCTTTCATGGTAAAGGTGGGGCTTGAACTCACAGTCTCTTGTGATGTCCTATTTGAGTTTATTTACAAATATGCAAGTTAACCATTGGTACTAACTCAGCTTAGGTTCTCTGGGGACAATCAATGTCCCTGCTCCCATATTGTATTACTAGGTTCCTGAAATTAATTAAACTGTCCTTGGAATTGGGCTCAGTTCCATAGACACACTCATATTGTTTTCTTGGCAAATGACAATAAAGAAGAGTTTGCCATTTCCTTTTTCCTGGAAACCACCAGAATCTAGTCTACAGCCCTTATCAAAATCCTAACTAAGGGCTGATTCACAGAATCTGATCTTGATATTGTACATAGATATTGTATATCTATAAATATTCTCCTTTATTTTTCTAACACCTTTATTAAATTACTCTGATAAGAATTTACCATATTTTCTCTTTAGTTTATAAAACATCCGTAATGGAAGTCATGCTGGGAAAAATTGCTTTAGGAAAGTCACAAATCATTGACAATGCTTTTTTTTTTAATTATTAAAAAAAATACTTATGGAACTTTGCCAACCCTCTTCAGTTAAAAATGCAATCCTACATAATACCTTATCAGCCCAATTGGATTTGATGGGATTTAATACCAAATCAGCAGGGATAGCATAAATAGGAAATTTATTTCCCTCCAGATTTTCCTGACTTCCCAACCAAATGAAAGTGGTTGGGACACAGTTTTTTTCATCTCTTCACTGTCTTTTCATTATATGCCCAAGAAGGATAGCACCAGCTATTTTAGTTCCACTTAATTGATGGACAATGTTGAATCAGAGCTGCTAACTGAGTCTGTATCCCAAATGACCTCTGCCACTATGATAGTGACCATCTTCCTTCCACTGCTGTCCAAATGATCACCAAATCACCCTAACGACACCATGACTTTCCTATATCTTGACCCTGCTGGCCTCAATTTTTAAGCACTGTCACAATGCCAACTTGATCTCTTCTTAGTGGGGATGAAAAAATCTACATTGGAAAGGCTGATGTTATGCCATTTGAAAGAGAAGTAGAAGCTGGGGAAAGAATTGCTGACAAAAAAGTGGGGGGATCCTATTAGCTAACCCTGAAGAACACCCCCCCCTAAAAAAAAAGGTGAAGTAGCTAGGAATACCCTCCACACCCCTTTTTTTTCAAACTGATACACCCTGGCCTAGGATTGCAACCAACATTGTTGCAGTACCAGAGATAGTGGTGTCCCAGAATGATGAAAGAATTGAAATGTAAGATCCACCCCTTCTGAGTGCATTGTGATATCACACGGAGATACAAAAGGGAACTGTGTTTGAGGAACAATGTTTTCTATGTTTTGACAAAAGCAGCAAACTCTTGCAGACTCTCATGGTCTCCAGCAGCAAATGGGGGATTTTTATTCCATGTGGTAAGACCACGCACATAACTTCTGGTCTATAGACTGGACAATTTGTGAATGCGTATAATGAGGAAACACTACTTTTGTTTCTACTTGGAAACCGCTTCTGGACTTTGTGCTTGAGGTGGAAAAAAACAAAACTTTGACTTTGGGCTTTACTATTTAGATAGATTTGTTATTATAGAAATGACTACTTTATACTATTATGTAAAAATTGAGTTTCAATGTTACTGTCTTATTCTACTGTCCGCACCAAAGGGAGTGAGGTCAATGCCTTTCTTTCTTTTTTCTTCTCTTTTCTACACTTCTCCCTCCCTCTTTCCCTTTCCTATTTTTCCTACTATTTGCTTTTGTATTTGTATTTGTATATTTTATATCATAAACTAATAAAAACTGAATTAAAAAAAGAAATATTGTGGGTGTTTGCAAATTAATTATTTATCCTCATTGGATATATATTTAAGGTTCATCCACATAAACACCTATCACCAATAAGAGTAATACAAGAACAAATTAATCAAACATTAATCACCTATGTTCTCTTAAAATGTTATGCTTATTTAATTCTGTCCATTCTTAACGAATTTTTAAATTGTTTGCTGGTTAGGGTTGTGTTGGGGATTCACTTATTTATTCAATTTTTTTCATCCACCCATCTCAAACAGGTAACTCTGGGTGGCAAACACGCATAAAATCAATTTAAAAAATCACAATCGTAATACAAAAAGAAAAGTTAAATACATATGGATATAATACAAATTTGGATGAAGAGTAGCAAATCAACTGGGAATGTTAAGAAGATTTTCTTTAAAATAGCATAATTAAAACCTAAAGACAATTTTAATTAATTTCCCCCCAACTTTCTTCTTTTCACTTTGCTGTTGCCTACTGTTATGTTCACCACGTTGAACTGGACAAAACACAATGCTAAATGTTGTAGCAGAGACTGAGGTTTTGTCTCTCATTGTTATCCTTTTCTTGAGAGCTCTGCACCTACAATTCTTCTACTTATGTTCCATACAGCCAGGGACATAAGTAGGATAAAAAAAATCAAGGTAGCAATGACAAGCATGCAGTCAAATTACTATCCTTCTATATATGACACATACATTAAAACGAGCACATAGCCACACTCACCTTGATATTTTTTACATGTTGCCCACAGCAGGTGCTTATGCTTCCATAATTTTGGCTGCGATGGAGAAATGGATCTGGTTGTGGTGCTTTGACTTCTTTCAGACACAAGCATCTACTCATGAACACTTCTAGTTACACTTTTTAAAGGTAGCAGTGTTGGCAACCTGTTCTTGTACGGAGAGTTGCTTCCATGAGCTGTATTAAACAGAACAAGAAATCTCCCTTTCTTAGAAATAAGCATTTGAATAAGAGACTCTAGTTTTCCTTTTTAACCAGGTTTATCAAACCCAAGCAATCTTGGAATAGGTGCTGCTAGTGCAAACCCAGAGTCGCCTTATCGGGAAGATAGGTGCCATATTAATTTAAGAAATAAATCTAACGTTAGAAGAATGAAGAAAATAAAAAAATGTTAATTTTAATAAAAATCAATAGCTGTAAATGAATAGTTTAATTGTCCAAAGTCACATGAGGCTGATATCTATAGAGTAAAGCTAGCAGTTAGTAATCCATAAGCAGTCGGAGCCAATGTTTCCCAACACTGAGAATTTCAAGATGAGCTGATTGGTGGACTTCATGCCATCTGGAAAATTCTCAGAGTTGACGTCCACTCATCTTAAGAGTTGCTAAGGCTTAGAAACACTGGTCTGAGCAAACAAGAGAGAAATAGAAATGTGAAGCCAATATAAAATTATCCAAAATTGAGTGTACAGCACAACTGAAGTGAAAAATAAAGATGCCAATTCAAGCTTTCCTTGAAGAGTCTGCTCCAATCTTACTACAATGATAATTCAGCTTTCAGAGAATGTAGTACATCAGTCCTTTGGGCTAACTATTTTCTCATCCTCCAGAATAACTGCAAAATTGAATTTGGCATATTATTTCCCTTTGATTTTAAACCAACTGTAGCTTGCTAAGTCACCCAAGTTGCATGTTATCTTAATCATTCAAGACAATAAGCCAACTTCCAATTTCTAAGGCTAGCTTGTTTTATTTAACTATGGTTAACTGCCACCACTGTTTGGTGTTTGAATAACATGTTGAACCAAAAGCTCCTAATTGTTTGCAGTCATGCTAGAAGAACAGAAGAGATGAAGAAACATTAGATCCTACTACTCTAAGTGAGGCCCATTCTTATAACTATGGTTTACATTATATCCAAGAGTCTTATATTAAATACACTGGGATGATATATTATCCAACCAAATCCTAAAGAAATTCTTGCAAACTGAGGTCATTCTCCAATACAGAATCTAACCCATTAAAAGTACTATTTTTCCATTTCTTCAAAATTAATGCCCAGCTGTTTTGAGTAATTCTATCTATCTAAGTCAATTTACAAGCACTGTTTTGTAATTCTTTTTTTCTAGACACCACAACCAGCTTCTTACTGAAGTTTGAAACAATGATCATATTCTAACATGAATAACCCATTGTTTGCTAGAATTCTCGCAGATGCATTTGTGGAAAAGCTGTGTCACTAAATAAAATCATTGGGGTGTGTGTTTTTAAGAAGCCTGAGTTAGAAATATCAGTTCTTTGTTTTACCCAAGAAGAAGAAAAAAGGATGTACACCAGTGTTAACTAAAGAGAAATTTTACATGCATCCTTGTTACTTTGTCACCATAACACAAAGGTTTTTTTTTCATTAAAAAAAATCCAATGAGTTTTTCAGGGCTCCTCTCCCCGTCAAGAACTTTATGGCAAGGCTAGCTGACAAGTGATGTACTGCTGTGGTTTTACACTACCCTCATTGTTCTGAGCTTTGAAATTCCTGAGGCTAAGCTGACATGTGCTTAAGACATGAAATGCAGTTCATTTTTTTGTGTGCGTTACCACACATCAAAGCTGCAGCTTAATGAACAAACCATGTGGGCTTATGAAAAGGATGAAACTACCCAAGCGTATATTAGTCTGTTTCTCTGTTTAAAAACTCTTACTTTAAGTCTTCAACAATTGCAAACAATTGCTGTTGGATAGAGATGGGAACATGTCCCATGATCCCACACAGAGGGAGATAAACATGTAACATTAAACTTGTTGGAATGATTTCTTAACAGTGCATTAATTTCTCTTGGCTGATTAACAATGCTGGTAGAGTATATCTGGGTTACATTGTTTTAAAAAACGGCAATATGGGTATATAAACTCCTCAAGATGTACTGGATTAAATCAACGAGTCTTAGAAATAGTACCAAAACACTTAGAGAGCAGCCTTATTTTGGTTTCAGCCTCAGCAGCTCCAAATTCTGGCATATTTCAATTCCTCTCAGTGCTATATACTGCATTTCTCTTGATCTTCCATTTATTTACTTATTTTTGTTCGATTATTGTTTGCCCCTCCTAGTTTAATAAAATGGTATTTAATATTTTCACTTCTTTTCACTTTTCCCGACTAATGCAAAGTTTTTTTTTGCCCCCTCCCCCAATTCCCCTACTATATTTACTTTCTTCAAAAAGGTGACCTGTAATCAGGGAGTTACATACATCCAAATCATATCCATCTCATGGCTCAAGGCCCAGATTGACTCCCCAAAGTAACTTTTTCTGCTTGCTTTATAAAAATCTTACATTTCTATCAAGATATAAGTGGAAACTTTGCTTTTAATTCCACTCCTTGGCCCTTCCTTCTCAGGGGTGGGCTTCAAATTTTTTAGCAACAGGTTCTCTGCCCTAATGACTGGCTGGGTGGGCGTGGCTGGGTGAGCTTGGCTGGTTGGTTATGTGATTGGGTGGGTGTGGCTGGTTGGTCATGTGACTGGGTGGGTGTGGCCAACTCAACATCGCTTCTTTTGCCTTCATTACTCGAATAGTAAAATCTTTGAGATTATTTTATTATCTAATTATATTGATTTCTCTGCAAAATAGCTAAAATGCCATCAACTTAATTACATTCAGGAATGAAAAACAGTTTCATATTTTCCTTTGCAATTATAATGTGAATT
>JANHFL010006337.1:23853-49653 GCA_032468155.1 Oxyrhabdium leporinum | reverse complement strand
TTCCAGATGCAACTATTAAGTGGTTCTTGGCTGTCTGCCCAGAGCTATTAACTGAAGTGAGAGAAAGGAAAAAAAAACAAACATTTTTTTGCACTTTATTTTTAACCGGTTCTCGGAACTGCATAAGCAATTACCTAACGGTTCGGGCAAACCGGTGAGAACCGGCTACATTCCACCACTGAATACAACAGTGCCAAATGTCTGTTACTAGGTTTGGGAGTGTGGAGTTCCTTTTGTTGAAGGTAGCCACCATACAATTCACAGCAGAGGAATTAGAATGCAACTCTGTTTCGCTAGTTGATGGCTTGGATCAGAGGTGAGGAACAATAGTCCCTTTATGACTTGTGGACTTTAATTCCCAGAATTCCTGGGCCAGCAAGTCATAAAAGGGCCATCATTTCCCACCTCTGGCTTGGATAATGACCAACTCTTTCACATCTGACTTGAATTATTGTGTTTTCATACATATTACTAATTAGGAAAAGTAGCCACCAATCAATAGGTATGAAACATTGTTTCCACCAAAGTTGTTGCTTGCTTGGAATAGAATTGAAAACTGATTTTAACTAACTTATTGTGAATCTGATCTCTATAATCCCGCTTGCTTCTCAACTAGATTTTTTTCCTGGTCCAGCCAAACCAATAACTTATAAGAAGTGGCCTATATTTTTACAAGATATGCTTAATAGCAAACTACATGGTAATGTAAAAGTTTGTGCTGTTGTCAGAGATGGAAATCTCCCCCCCCCATTATTTTAATGCCTGTATCAATTATATGACTCAGGGAAGCTTACAACAAAATCTACACAAATAGCCCCACCAAAATGCAATACAAAAACGTATAAAAAGATGTAAAATCATATAGATTGAATCCAATCACCAGGAATTTGTAATGAATTGCTACAGTGAGACACCAAGACAGGAGCGCCAACTAGCACTTCCCTTCATAGTGGCATTAAGTCTCAGTTCTTTAATTTCATTAATTTAGAAATCTCTGAGTGGGAAACCAAGAGCTAAGGAGGGATGCTATGTGTCATCTCACATGGAGACTGGCAGATACAAAAGGGAAATCTATATTGTATACTATAAAACTCTTCCTATATAGCTGCTGGAATCTAGCCTCCAAGCACTGTTTGCCAACATGTAATGAGCATGTAACAAGCTTCCTAAATAGGTATTCTCAACTTCCAGACCTTGAAAAAGTCACTCCTGCTTAGGGTTGTTGTTGTTGTTGTTTTTCCCTTTTTATTATTATTATTATTTTTGGGTGTGCAATTAACTGACTTTGTGGCACATTGTTAATTGTTCAATCTACAAACTTTAAATATTGTCATTAGTCCTGCCCTAATCAACATATAATGCTGTTCAAATCATGGTTTCCAGGAATACAGGCAAATATTTTACTAGCATGCTGGGAAAATATTAATATTGGCTGGATGGGGTTTATGAGTTCTCATGAAATATATGACCAGGACATCTGCCAAATTTGAAATATTAGGTGCTCCCAAAGCTAGAAAGACCGTATGAGGTTAGTGATAGTTCTACTATTAGTGCCCATATTGCAATCTATTTAACCCCTGTAGCTGAGTCTAGCTCCATTGATGCTCTCATTGCTTTTGGTGTTAGCTAGCAGAAAATGTAATAAAGGGAAGTGGTCACTGTTTAGTAAGAGCTCAACTTGAAATATAACTATCTTATTAAATAGATTGCAAGATGTCAATTAAAAAGCAATTACACTCAACCCTGAGGTCCCACAGTGTTTGAGTTTACCAGCACCTTTTGCCATGCTATTTTATACAGGTAACCCTTGAAGTACAGCTGTAATAGAGCCTGCCCATTATAGTCAATAGCCAGGACAAACTTTAAATGAACTGCCTCACATAATGACCAGCCATTCTGCTCTCCCCAGTGCAATCATTAAACGATTGTGCAGGTCATTCAGTGAGCATAGGACCAAGCTAGGACTCCTGTAAAAGCTTTTTGCTGTTTGTCTAACTGCCTTTAGGACCCAGCTAGGACTCTAAAAAAGGGTCCCAAAGGCAGCCAGACAAACAGTAAAAAGCTTTGCAAGGACCCAGCTTTCTGCCCTGTTTGTTGCACAGGTTGTGTCTAAACAGCCAAACTTTTTGAGCTGACTTTTTTCTTCAGCTAGCTCCTTAAGGCAAAAAACTAGAAATATTTTTTTTTTGCTTACTTCATTCCTTTCCTGTACTCTTCAACCTGGAGTCAGAGTAAATAACATACAGGTTTTGTCACCCCTCATCCAGCATGCAGTAAATTAGCAAATTACATTTAAAGGGGATAGGTATTGGAGGGCAGAGGCAGGGTGTTTAGTTTCAGCACGCAAGGTGGTGATGGTGGTGGGGAGAGAATGATGAACAAATCTAGCCTTCCTAATTTTCCTGGGTTTATTGAAAAAAAAAAGAGTCAGTTTTGGGGAAAGAAAGGGCATTAAAGCAAGGGAAAGAGTTTAGGAAGCTTATCCTGAAACTACTGCCTTTGCATGCATACTCTGGGTTCCCAAAGCTTAGTAAGAGCCAGGAGAGGTTTGCAGTTTCCCAACAGCCAACTGATTGGGGCCAAAAGCTCCCAAAGCAATTATGTGAGGAATTTTTGGAGTGCTGAAAATGGAGACATGGGAAGCAGGCCAGAGTGCTACAGGGTCTGGTTGGGGTGGGATTGGGGAGAGAGAAGTGAGGAAACACTGACACATCACCATGGTCGGTCATAAGGCCAAATGAACCCAGGGGGGTTCTACAGCCATCATAATTTTAAAATAGAGTCATATGTAATTTGGGGGCAGCTTTCATAACTTTAAATGTTCATTTTGTGTCATGTCCTATCTCAAGGGCTACCTGTATAGAGAGCTGAAAATTCTTGATTAGCTCTAGTAATAGCCTGCTATATTGATTCTGGGGTACCTGGATTTATGTTGCTTAAGAATATCCTTTGAATGGGAAAATAGCTGCCAAAATGGGAAAGAAGACCGGTATTATTATTATTACTGAATTTGGATGATCCCAAGTGGGTTTTGGAAGGTAATTTTCCAATTTATCCCATTGGGCAGTAGTCAAGGAAAGCAGCCTGCAAAGGGGGAAATAGACTAGGCAAATTAACTATTGCTATTAATGCTACATTCTCACAAGTTGCAGGCTAGATGTTCATGGCATCAAGGTGGTTAGAAATCTACACATAAAACCTTCCTCAGGTATAACCTCTGGAAGCTTCTGTTCTGGCTTTGAGGGAATGTACAACAAAACCCTACAGTCAGTTTCTCCTGGCACCAGATTTTGTGCTACAGAATTAGACTATAAGTACAAAGTAAATCTAAAAAGGCAGGGATCATCCATTTTCTCTCATCCTACATATTCCAGAAAATTGTCAACCCTGTGAGGTAAACCAGATCAAGAAACTGACCATAGAAAAATTAGAACTATACTTTATTTGAGATAGGTGACAATAAAATAATCTTGCAAGTCTGTTTGTGTTTTTCTTTCCCTTCTTCATATATCTAAAGAAGTTGTGGGAGTCAGTCTGAGTCTCTCTCTCAGTCTTTTTCCTGCATCTGGGCTTACACTTGCTTCTTCTGCACCTGCTATTTTTCTAATGCTTTCTGGCTGCTCTCTCCAAGCTCATTTCTATGCACATCTCTAGAAATCAGGGTCATTCCATTATGATTAATTCTTGGTCAATCCACTGAGTGGTCCATGGCGGTGAACTTCCAACTGTATCATGGGGAGGAATGGAATAATGGTAAAGCAACAGTGTCTCCATAATGTGGAACATAGCCAATTACAGTTCTGGTATCAGGAAATATGATGTTGGACATGAAATGATTCTTAATTGAAGGAATGGAAGAAACAAAAATTTTTAGGTTGTCAGAAATGCAACCGGATGTCAGATATGTCTCTACCTTTCCTCTTAAGTAAATTGTCAGGGGTAGATGAGGGTTCAAAACCACATTATCTAGAATTGACCAGGAATACATGAGTATGAAAGTTTTACAACTTACAAGCTGAGCATCACATTTCAGCTTAACAACAAAAAAAACAGGAAGTATATTTGCAGATATAGAAGCATGTATTAACATATTAGAAGGAAAAAAGTACGATACCTAAAATGAATAGACGTCAGCAATTTTTCTTTTTTAAAAAAAATGGAAATATTTTGTAGGTCTACCTATTTATCTCTGAAAATTGCTACCATAAAGTTGTAATATTTATTCTAGGATTTCTCTTCTAGAACTTGGCTTATTTTAATTTTTGTATAGGATTATTTCCTCTCTTTTAAGCCATTTCAGGAAGTTTCTTATATCTCTGAGTAGCTATATGGGGAGAAGTACTGCACTGTGAAAGGTGGTGATGATGGAAACTTTCACAAATTTTCTTCTATTCCAACCCATTAGTTTCAATAAACTTATTTTTGATCATAATATTTTTCATATTCTAGTTATTTATTCTGGACAGAATGGGGACAGGCACCATGTATAGGCAAGGCTCGTTTAGATGGATCAGAGAAGACTGTTCTTGTTGGTACTGGTGCCATGTGGCCTAATGGAGTTTCTGTTGATCTTGAGGTGATTTTTTCTATTTTTTCTGCATATAATTCATGCTACATTATGCTAAGATATGAATATCACAACTTATTTTATTGCCTTAATTAAAAATAGGATAAAATATTTGGAGTTTGCTTTTTGATCGATTCTTAGGAAAATAAATTATATTGGTGTGATGCTCGAATGGACAAGATAGAAAGAATTGACCTTGAGAGTGGAAGAAATCGGGAAATTGTACTGTCAGGAAGTAATGTGGATATGTTTTCAGTTACAATCTTTGGGGCTTACATCTACTGGTCTGACAGGTAATTTATTTTTCTATAAGTATTTGTGTTTCAAAATGTTACTTCTCTGCCAGATATCTCACCCTTATAGAAATAGCTGTTCTTTAGTAATATCACTAAAAGGATCTCACATAGTATAGGGATTTTTTTAAGGCAGTTTAATATTCAACATAGCTAAACTATATCAACCTTGCAAATCAAAAACAGAACAAAACACCAGAGTTTCTTCATTTTCTTTTAGGCCATATGTTCCTTGCATATTAATGTCTCTTTCACTTTTAATTAGTTGAGAACTATGGGTCAGATACCTTCAACATTTTTTGGCAGAGCTCATGCAAATGGATCTATCAGACGAAGCAAAAAAAATGATGCCACAGAGACAGTATCCATGAGGACAGGCCTAGGCATAAACTTGAAGGAAGTAAAGGTTTTCAACAGAGGTCGTGAAAAAGGTAACTCTTATTGTAGACTTAAGTTCTTGATTGTACACTGGGAGATACTGTGGTGATGATGCTATTATTTACCACAATGAATTCTGAAATAAATGAATGATTTAAGTTTTCCTTAGTGGATATTGGCATTAGCTTATGAAACACCCGGATGAGTTCCATTTATTTATGAACAAAAATTTGAAACAATACACACAGAAATTTAAATTGACTCAAAGCTGTAGGAGTTCGCTAACATCTCAGAAGACAGGAGGAGGTTTCAAAAGGATCTTGACCACAGGGTTTTCCCAACAAAATGAAATTCAAATATAAAAAATGTACAGTTCTGCACCAATAGGAAACAAAAATCAGATGCACAGACATAGGTAGGACAAGGCTCAGCAGTAGTACTTGTGAAATAGAAAGATCTTGGTGTCCTACTAGACCATAATTTAAACATGAATCAGCAGTACACTGTAGTTGCCAAAATACACAATGTAATCTTGGGCTGCATCAGCGTAGATATAATGCTGAGATCACAGGAAGTCATACTTCTACTTATATTGCATTGGTTGGACCACAATTGGAACATTATGTCTTTTTGCCTCTACAATAGAAATAGAATATTGAGAAATTTGAAAGAGTACAATGAAGAGTGAAAAATGATGGTATGCTTGAAGGCTACATCCTATAAATATTAGTTAAAAGAACTAAGTATGCTGAGCCTAAATAAGAGAGGACTAAGAGGAGACATCACAGTAGTCTTCCCATACTTAAATAGCTGTTATAAGGAAGAGGATGTGGATTTATTTTCCATAGTGCCCAGGAGGTAGAACAAAAAACACTGGTTGGAAGCTTTATTGTGAGAGATTCAAAACTGGAATAAGGAGATATTCCCTGACTTTGAGGCCTGTTAAGCCTTCCTTCTGGAGTTATGGGTATGCCATTGTTGGAAATTTTCAAGCAAAGGTTGGGCAGCTGTTTGTCTGAGATTATCTGAGTATTCCTGGGAAGGGTGTTAGACAACAGGACCTTCAAAGTTTCTTCCCATGAAGTCTCTATTGTACATGAAAATTAAAATCACTTATTGATAAGGTTAGTGTTAACTAACCCTCACCCTCACCGTAATCCCAATACATTATAACTGAGATCACTATCAAAATCTTATTTAAAAAAAAAAAAAAGTTTTCAAACTATATTCACTCTGGTCAGTATTGATGTTTGGCCATTTTGCAAGAAAAGCCCCAATCTAATAAAATGTGTGTATGTGTGTGTATGTGTGTTGTATGCTTGATGTGCGTACTCACAACATGAATTTTCTTGCAAGCATGACAGAAAAAAAATCTGTTGATAAAAATATGCTGCATTGTTTTTGGCAAATGTAGCTTTCATATTTTATGCATATTTATTCAGAAATAGTCAGTGACACTTACTCTGACATAAGTATATATAGTAGTAGTGAACAATATTTTACCCAGTTAAAAGACAGTTGAAATTTGTCTTGAGTGTTTGTTATTAAGACAAGTAATGAAAAGCTGTTAAGACAGGAGTAGAACATTCCTGCAGCAGCCCTTAAAATAGTCAATTATCAGGAAAAAAATCATAATAAGATGTCCATATTAAGGTATAAATTTGGTTTAATTAAAGAGATGATTTGTAAAAGTTTCCAAATTCTTCTTTTCAATCATTTTTTTTCAGGAGGGGTGAACAAACCTGAAAATGTTTAAAAGATGTTTAAAAGTAGCAGTAGTGTCTTGAAAAGTTTTCCAAATGGCTAAAAGGGTATGTAATAGAAGGCTTGCTAAATGTCCAGATTAGAATATCCTGCAGAGAGCCTAATTCTACGATATATTTTTTTCTATTAGGAAAAAAATAGAAAACACCAATTTAGTGTAACTACTACCCTTTTGAAGTCTAAAATGTTGCTATTTTCACATAAAAGTATTGTCCCAAATTTGAAAATTAGCACCAATTTCTCTTCTACTTATCAAAGTTTTAAATTAAAAATAATCACTTTGATTGCATACAGCATAGAATCCACAAATCTTTAATAAACTAGTAAGTTGCATTTGTTTACATTCTTATTGATAGGAAAACAGTGAGCATAGTTTCTGAGGAGGAAGAGGAGGAAATGAAGATAAGAATTTGTACATTAGGGATATAGACAAAGAAACACCCCCACCCCCCAGTAGATAAGCAGGTCTCAAAAAGTTGTAAAAGTTGTGTTGTGATGAAGATTGTGTTTTAGAAGGTTCTGCATGGTGGCTATTGTTAGGAAAATATTTTCTGTGCAATTTCCGGATTTAGCTTTGTGTCTCACAGTTTACAGCAGGGCTGTGAAACTGCAGCCCACGGGCCAGATGCGTTATGCAATGGCCACACCCACGCACGGTTTAGCGAAGGGGAAAAAAGTCCCAATGCGTCACGTGACACCGCCATGACGCCATGAGTTTGACACCCCTGGTTTACAGCATTTAGCCCGCTATCCCTGCTGTTTTCCTCCTCCCATCACTAGAAAGTGGTTGAGAGATGTAAATAGTGCATGAAATACCCTCTCAAGTTATTGGATTTTCCCACAAGCTGACCAACTGAGCAATCACCACAACTGCCATAGCATCCAACCCAGATGATCCCGGCTGGTGTTGTAAGATAAGAATTCTCTCACCCTTCTTCTGTTGTTTTCTTTATCTTTTTCTCATAGGATATATTCTGCAGAGTTAGTATTAGGGTTATGGTTAGGGTTCTGCAGAAAGCTAAGAGGGGCTCTGAAACATACAAAACTGAAGCAAATACCAGCTATTAGGGTTAGGGTTAGAGTTAGAGTGACTATTAGAAACCATGGGACCATGTTGACTGTAAAAAAACAGCTTAACATAGTTCTACAAAGACAGTTATTTGAAACTTTGTCAGATATGAAGCACCCATTTGAAGCTTCATGTAATCATAGTTGTCAGGGCAAATATAAATGAGAATATTATTCAGCAGTGTTCTTTTTTCACTTCTGCATCAATTCTGTACTCTATTTTGAACTCAGGTTCTTTTCTTATATTGAGACTGTTATTTATAGTTGCCAAATTTCATCAGTTTATATTTTGGCAATAAAAGGCTCTTATAAAATAAGAATATTATTGTATTTGATTTGTATTAGAGAAATTTAAAGCATTTGTAATAACTGGTTTATTCTTCAGAAGGTTATTTATACTTACACATTTTCATTTCAGTGTAAATCAATTCACTGCAAGATGAAGGTCTCTTCAGTTGCTTTATGCCTTGCCACATTGCTACATGGCACACCTTTGAAATGAGTGACATAATTTGTCCAATGCTTCTTTAGATGTTTTCTGAATTTTTCAAAATTATACAATTTTCCCATTCTTGACTAAAAGAGTTTAGTGATGAAGTCATTGAAAAATCTCAGAATCAGAAACATGGCACTGTCAAACTAAATATGGCCATAAAATGGTATTATAGCTTTAGTTTTATCAACTGTCTAATTTGCAGCAGTAAGCCATTAATTTAAGCCATGAAAGACTTTAACCTGCTAATTCCTGCATAGTTGAAACGCACAAGAAATTCATTTTGGCAAAAAAAAATGATGATTGGCAACAGTGTATTGGCTTAATATCTATTTAAAACTGGTTTGAAATCTGCTGTTGCTTTGCTGCCTTCAAACAGTGGAATAAAAACTGCAGTTTTGAGTTTTCCTAAAAAAACATGCTTATAATTTCTCCCTCTTTAAAATATTCCCATCCCACCCTACAGCACGAATAACAACTAATTTGTTCATTTTGTTTTCATTGAATGGTAATTGTTTCAATGAACATGAATGCTTTTTTAAAATGCTGAAGATTAAGCAACTTTACTGAATAGCATACAATATAACAAATATCAAATACCAACAGCGCCAAAATTATCTGTGTTGTTTAATTTATTTGCATCCATGAATTTGTGTCTGTTTGCGTTTGTCTGTGTTTTTTTACTTCTTACATATAAAAAAGCAGGCTTCCTTCATAGACAAATATTTAGATCCAGCAAGTGATCTAGCTGGCAAAAAAGTATGGGGGGAAATTTCACTACACATTCCCTCCTGCTTGGACTTCCCACTTTCTCAAAGAATAGATTATGAAAAGTAGATGTACTTACAGGAACAGAAAGAAAATTATCTTTCTGCTTCTGCTGACAAAAAAAATCATTCAGAGAACAAGTCAGAAACTGATTTAGTTCTAAATAAAAATCTATTCGGTACTTTAATATGCTGAAAGTTAGCTTATTACTGTCAGCACAAGTTTAACAACATTTTAGATTTAAATTTAGGTATTTTTTATCCTGCCTATATTATTTTTATTCAAAGAAGTGGCAAACAGAGCTAATACTCCTTCAGTTTCCTATTTTCCTCACAACAGTCCTCTAAAGCAGCGGCCCCCAACCTTTTAAGGCCCAAGAACTGGTTCCATGGAGAAGGTTTTCCCATGGACGGGAGGGGATGTGGTTTTGTGTGCTGCCTGCATCCTGTGGATGGGGCTTTCCTTGTTTGCGCAAATGCGCCATCCAGTTGCTGGCATGCCGTGGTCTAGTGCTGGTCTACTCTGAAGTGAGTTGGACTGAGAGAGAGCGACTGGCTCAAAGTCACTCAGCTGGCTTTCTTGACTACATCAGAATTAGAACTGAGTCTCCTGGTTTCTATTCTAGTGCCTTAATTACTAGACTAAATTGGCTTTCATTGGCATATGAATTGAATTAAACATGAAAATTAGGCATGATTTAAATAAATACACTATGTTTATATATTTTATTTTTTTTATACTGTACTATATATTCTTTTTTTGTTTTCCTGTAGGAACCAACATTTGTGCCAAAAACAATGGTGGGTGTCAGCAACTTTGTCTCTATCGGGGAAATGCACAGAGAACATGTGCTTGTGCACATGGTTATCTAGCAGAGGATGGTGTGGCATGCTTAAGACATGATGGTTACTTGCTTTATTCAGGAAGAACAATACTAAAAACTATACATCTTTCAGATGAGACAAACTTAAATTCACCAGTGCAACCTTATGAAAATCCAGAATATTTCAAAAATGTGATAGCATTGACTTTTGACTATAGACAGAAAGGAAGAGGAACTAATCGAATCTTCTTTAGTGATGCACATTTTGGAAACATACAACTTATTAAAGATGATTGGACTGGTAGAAAAATTATACTTGAAAGTAAGTATACTTTCTAACAATGAAGTGCATTTCTTTATATTTATTTACTTACTGACCATTTTGTATTGCCTATTGTTTCCAACTCTGGGTAGCATATAAGTTTTTTTATTTAAAAGAAAAAGATAGGATTATTAAATGTATTCTATTTCATTGAACTAAATATTTTGGATAAAGCGATAAACATTTGTAAACATGCTGGCAAATCATGAGTTTCCTATCCTTTTCCTTAAATGAAAACTTTTGGAATTTTTTTTTTTTCCTGAATAAGGAGAATTGGAGGGGAGGGGGAGAATTCTGAAAGCAAAACTTCTAGAACTGGGTAGACATCAGTGATTACAAAAATTAACTGCATCATTATAGTAATGATAAATTGAAGATTTTCAATTCAAGATTTGCAACAGGCATAAATTATTGGTATCATTAATCGTGGCTCCCAATTAGCTAAAACATGCCATATATAGGCTTCAGGACATATTTTGTATCCAGACATCTATCAATATTTTTTTAAAAAAAATAAAAATAAAATTATATGTTTAGTTATTTTGTTTAAGAATTTTCGATTTTGAAAATCTGACGTTAAAAATGTTGAAATACTGTGTGAAACAATGTCCACCCTGTCCCTTGCATACTGTTTTTACACTTTATCTTATTTTTTATTCTCACTTTCACTTCTGTTTTCTTCCTCATTCAATCTGTCGCTCAATACTATATCATCTTTCTTAACTACCTCTTTTTATTTTTTTTCAAATACTTGGGGGAAAACGTGGTATTTTAGCTAAAATATTTGAAAGCTATGCAATACTATTTCCACCATCAAGACAGAATTCTGCATGGAATACTGATATAACTAAGGCTAATACCTTAGTGTGCACTTCCTTATCTTACTAGAAAGCATCCTGTGAAAATCTTTGTAATAAGGAATGGAGGTCAATATCTGTTAGTCCTTTGAGTGCGTGCATAGCATGCATAACATGCATAACTGCAAGGGACAAAGAGGGCAAATGATAAAATCATGTAACAATCATGCAAATTCCATTATTCCATACTTGCATCAGACATTAGGATACAAATACCTGATCACAGCATTTACATGGTTACATTACAGTGCACATATTATCATGTTGGCATAATTGCAGCTTGCTTTGAATGCTACTGGTGATGACTTTGGCATATCAAAGATGTCAATTTGAAATGTAGTTGGAAAAAGCAGCAAAGAGAATAATGAATGAAACTAAAGAAAGCAAGAAAAATAATATGATTTGTGTCACTGAAACTAATAGAAAGAGAAAGGATGTCACAGATTTTTTTTTTCTGAAAATGATCTCAATGTATGGCATATAGACGATGAATACATGCAGGGAAAGGAAATGCTGAGGTTAACTATGAATAAAATAAAAATAATGTTAGAAAGTATAAAATGGTATTGTTTAAATATTAGGCATGCAGGAAATATGAATCTATAAGTTGATAATAATTGCACTATATGTTCTATTAAAAGGTGATAAGAGGAAAAAGATCAAGTATATATTTGGGGGAGCTGTACAATGTTTTCAATAAGTACAATCCCCAAAAATGTATTGTTAGGTGATATGTATGAGTGGATGACTGAAATGAAGTGAAAAAGTCCTAAAAAAAAAATATGATTGGATTATTTAGACACGAAAAAACTAAATAAGAATCATCTGCCAGTAAGTACTTGCATAGAAAAAGGACTCTTACTACATTAACAAATACATGGTTAATAAATATTTATTAAATCTATTCCAAAGTGCAAAAAGTGAATGAATATAAAGCTAAAACATTATTGATGTTACTGTCTACGATGAAATATTGAGATAATTAATAAAAAAAGTTGATGAGAAGTGCTCAAAAGGAACTAGAACCCACAGTTGCTTGTTTAAGAGTCAAGGATCCAGTCTGGAATTCTCAGAGTCAAGATACTCATGTAAAATAGCTGAGTCATGCTTTTTTTGGGGTGGGGGAGGAGGAGAGGGCACCGGGGATTATATTATTCAAAACCTGAAATGGGGATAATTAGGTTACACAGATTAAGACCTACTGGTATAATGTGCACAGACAGGAAAAGTAGTGAAAGAGACAAACAAATCATTAAAATTAAAAGAGGACAACAAATGAAGAATGACTGATGATTTTTTAAAACTGTTTTGAAACTAGGCTAAAAGTGTTAAACATAGTGAATAACATTAATAAAAATGAAGTCAGTGGGAATGAAAATGAGGTATAAATGCTAGAATGCCACTAGGAAACTGGTGGGTAGTATGTGGTCCACTCTGAGGAAGAAACATTTGTCAAAAGAAGCAACATGTTTATTATAAATTTGGACCGTTGTCCTATTTGCTTTATGAAAATGAGAGTTGAGTGTGTCAAGACAAACCAGTAAAAAAAAATATTATGGGAATGTGTGGCTATTGAATAAAGTGACCAGTACAATGCCAATACACGAAGAAAGGTGAATGAGTCAAAAGGATAGAGAGGATTGAGAAATAACTAATAGCATGTTATTTACAAAATCCTGAAAAAGAGAATGATGAGACATTGAAAGAACAAAAGTCAATACATGAATTGGTATGGAGATGTGGTGGAAGCAAGGATGGCTTGTAAGAATAGAAATAAATGGTGAGGGATAATACATGGTGTTGAAGTAAATAGTTTTTCCTGCCCTCCCCTATCCTCCTCTTCCCTTTCCTCAATTTCTTTAATATTAATTTATCCTGAAAAGAATTAGTGTGATGGATATGCATGTCTTTAGAATTAATATAAGTAATTATATTTCTTTTCTTCTTTAATATATCTCTATTTTCTAAAACAAATGTGTACATCTAGTAGTTTAAAAACTGATGCTACATTCAGAAAAATATAGAAGCAAATGATATTTCATTCCAAAGTATAACATCAATCTGGTAGTTTTGTCATAGAATTTGCACACTTCCTAAATCAGTCTGAATTTCAATAGGGAGTTTAAAAAGCAGCTATAGGCTCAAAAATGGGTCAAATCAGGAGTCCATGTTTATTGCATAATTATATCTTTAAATGTGAATAACATGAAAGTAAAAACAGTAGATTAGAGTTTATGGCTAACTTAAGCAACAAATGTCAAGGGCAATTTTTACATCTATTAACTCCTTTATATTGCTTCATAAATAGATATAGAGATGATCATCAGTGTTAAGTTAAATCGATCAACCAAAATATAACACAAAATGTTGAATTTAGTTTAAATGAGAAATATCTCTGCTCAGTCATAAAGAAGGTCAAGATTGCAGTTCTTGGCAACATTATGGAAGTGGTCTGTCATTATCTTCTCCTCAGATATTTTTTCAATTTTCAGTCCAACCTGTGTTTTTCTGTTGCTCTCACATTTAGCCTTTAACCAGGTCTGGCCCTTCTTATCTTCTAAGCCCAGACAAAGTCAGTGAAATGCTGTTACCTAGATGTCCCGAGTGAATTATTGTAGCTGAATCATAAAAGTCACAAAGTCACCTTAGGAAAGTCATTGTTGCTGGATCAGGACAGAATCATACTTGCTGCTCTCTCCAACACTGCCAGGCCATTGCAAATCCATCCTTCTCTTCAATATCTGCTTCTTATTCCCTTCGTAAGATATGTCTGCTTACATTCCTTCTGGCCAAATGGCAGCCCTAAGTCCAATTGACCAGAGAACTTGGCATGGCACCCACCCACCCCCCTTGCAGCATCTGCACCTGCCCTAGGCAGCAATTTTAATTTGGATCTCCATGTTCCTACATCCTTGGCCAGCACCTGCCATTTTTTATTATCTTGATTCAGGAATAGTCTGTCAAATCATCCTTGCCCCACGTTTCCTTGCTCATTTTTCTCACCCCTCTAGAACTCATTGCTCCATTCAATCCTTACATTCTCCAATGTTCCCCTTTGATTTTTGCTCCCCTCACCTTCCCCATAATATTTTAAAGCTTCCCTCTCAGTTTTCTCCTCTGTCCCATCTTCAAGCTTCTACTCAGTTTTATTGAATTCTACTTTGCTTCTCTTGAACTGAATCATCACTTGTTTTTTGCTACTATGTTTCAATAGATCTATTGTGGTTATATAAGAGATTGTAAAGGCATTCATGTATACAGACATCCAGAAAGTAAAGGAAAAGGGTGGGAATTAGTATGGATGAAACAGACCCTAAAAGGAGAAAGTAGGCACAAATTCACCTGCTAAGACAGATGCCAGCCTATGAGGATTGTCTTCCCTATGCAGATGTGAAGGGCAAAAAATAGGGAAATAGTCAATCAGAGCCTGCAATGACCATTATCCAGACTGAATTCAGATTTTCCCTGTTGCCAGACATTTACAGCCCAGACTGCAATGTTCAGGAAACTTCAGGAAGAGCAGGAAGCCGCATGGTGAAGAAGGAACTTACAAGATAGGAGTGGCTTCACTGAAAATTCTCTCTAATTAAGCAATTAGTATCAATGGTATATAGAATATTATCAGTCTACCTTTCTATTTCATTTGGACATTTACCACAATGGAAAAAAAATCATACAATCCACATCCATCAAAATATGTTTATCTATAGAATATATCTAATCATATGTGTGATGTATGGGAACCTAAAGATATATAAGCTGCCTTTTGCTAAACAGTTTTTTCACTTCAGTAAACAGATTTATACCTCATAAGCATCACACTGCTTAACGTGTTTTAGTTCACTGGACACAGATTTACTACTTAGAAATAACCCATTATCTAGCATGTTTCTAGTTCAATGGAAATAGATTTCCTAAAACATTATCAAACATAGTTCCAATTCATTGAATATTGATTTAGAATTCATAAACAATCTGTTATTTGACAAATTTTCAGTTCACTGAACAGATTTGTAACTCATAAACAACCCATTATCTAACAAATTTCCTTCCAGCTCACTGAAAGTAGATTTACAATATACACACAACCTATTATCTAATGTTTCCAATTCACTGAAAAGAGATATAGGTTACAAGCATGTTAATAACTAATAAAATGTTCTCTCTCTCACACACACACACACACACACACACACACTATATATATATATATAAGAACAGTTATCACATTTATAATTCAATATGCTGTATGCTCTATTCACTTTTACAGTTAAATGCAACAGTATATTATTAGTGTGATATCACATATTAATGAACAACAAGGTTTTTATATTTATTTATTTTACCATGAAATATTAGCAGCCATATAATCTCAATATTGATCCATAATATTTCTAGAACATAACAGTTTATAGTGAAATAATACCATTCATTTTCTTCACGGATTATATATTTGGAGACATGTCTTTGACTTGTTTTAGTCATTTTTATGATCAGAAATTATTGACATGTTGTATTTCTATACTTCAGTAATTTTCTGAAATGGCTAGATAAAACAAAAAGTTAAAAATGTCAAATAGTATGCTACTGCTTATAGATTTATTTAAAAAAAACAACAGACTATTTTGCAAATATAGTTGTTCTGAATCCTACACTTAGGATAAGGTATGTAGATTATGCCTAGATAATTTTGTAAGATCACATCACTATTATAAAATTATTTTACTCATAATTACAGTGGTATGATTTTCAATTTTCAATTGTTTTTACTTATGCCTGATTAAAAATGTTATACTTGATAAACAGACAATAGATCATTCATTAATGAATGATTCATTAACATTTTTAATCAGAGATAAGTAAAATCAGTTCATTAATGTGGTAATCCTATCACCTGAATAAAATACATATGGCAACTCTTAATTTTAAAGTAATAAATATTATTTTATTTTATTTTTTCTATTCTTTTCCTTTATTAATTCATGTATTTATGTTCTTTTGTGGATCAAAGTACCTTAGATATGATATTTATTGTCGTAGTGATTGGCATTATTGCTATCATTGTTGCTTACATCATTATGGTTATTTATTTTTATACTGATGAATAAAACTATATGAAGCCTAATTATATTTAATGTTTATATCACTCTCCAAACTGAATCATTTTGAATCGGATCAATCCAGTGTAGATCATTAGTGTCAAACTCATGTTGTCATGGTGGTGTCACATAACGTATCAGGACTTTTTTCCCCCTTGCTAAATTGGGCGTGGGTGTGGACAGCACATGACGCATCCGGCCCATGGGCCGGGAGTTTGACAGCCTTGGTGTAGATATACAAGATTTAGTTTTCCAAATAAAAATCAAATTGAATTAATCAGTTTGGCTATTTTGAGTTAAACCACTGAAACAATTTTTGAGTCACTGAATCAGATCAGATAATTATTTGATGTGAATTAGATCTAGGTGATATGCACACATCTACTGCTGAATGGTGCACTAAAATAATAACAAGAAAAAGTTTGTAATTAAGCAATTTAGAAAGCATGAAAAAAATATAGAAATATAATGTTATCTACAGACCCTTGTAGATCTTTAAAAGAGTACTTCACCCAAATGAAGGACCCATTGTGAATCAGCAATATGGCCAGAAGTTTGCAAAATAAACAGCTGGTCAAGTCAGTTTGCCCCATCTGGATGTCTTGAGGAGCCATTTCATTGTACCAAAGCAGAGTAACTCCCATCCTAACTCAGACTCAGGGCAGATCCATAGAATTAAGGCAAAATTATTTTGAAAGGCAGTCTTAGAACCCTTGTTATTCAGAACTTTGAGGATTAGATGATAGACAATGATATTCTCTTGATAGAGAATGTTGTAATAAAGGTATAATCTGAATATCTTTTCCCTAATCACCTCACTGGAAGCCCTTAGCTCCTGTAGCTATTGAAGGCTTTACACATTAATGCCAATATAAGCAGTTAATGAAGCCTTCAAGGATCACTGTTATTGTTTAGCAATTCCACTTAATACTCTGGCTGCAGCATTTGTGTGCTAACTCTGTTTTCCAAGCCATCTTCATGATTATTCATGAAGTAAATGTAGAATTTTAAAGAAATTTGATCCAAAAGGAAAAAAAAACCAATATTTTCACCAAGGAAAAAAGGAGAATAACTGGTATTTTTATTTTATTTTTTTCATTTCTCTACATATAGAAAATTATTCCATATTACTTTTATTTGTTTACCTTTTTTGGTGGTCCGAGTACACTTCTTGTATGTAAAAAAATAAAATAAAAGCTACATGGGAAAAATCAATATATAGCAATAATAGCACTTCTATGCTGCTCCATAGTTCTTTATAGCACTCTATGGGCAGTTTATTATATCAACATATTGCCCTCAACAATTTGACTCCTCATTTTACTGACCTTGGAAGGATGGAAAGCTTAGTCAACCCTGAGCCTGTCAGGATTGAACTCCTGGCTGTAGGCAGAGTTTGCCTGCATTACTGCATTCTAACCACTGTGCCACCAGGACTATATCCTTATCACAGAGTGGTGTTCAACATAACTCTTCACTTATTGAAGACTATTTATAATCATGTTTTTTGGTTAAATGATTTCTGTTATGGATTTTTTATTATGGGTATTTTAAATAGTTTATCATTACATTCACAAGCTTCTGTTCAAGTACCTTTTCACTTTTCAATACTTCTGCAAAATGAATGTGAGATGAGAACAGTGAAGACCAAGGAAGAGTTATTTACCTATTTGTTGTAATATTTATTGAATTTATGTGCTTTTTGGAGGGGTTCCTATTAAGCAGCTAGGCCAATTTATAGCATTAAAAAACTGCAAAAATCCACAAAAAGATAAACATAAAATGCAAAAGCATATTCTAGATTTCAGAGCAGTTACAGATATATTAAGGTTATGAGGTTATAAAATCTGTACCATAGGGAACTTTGAGCTGTTTTGGACATGCACCAGTAAAATAAGAAGCACCTTTCTACCCTTGGCCTTGATTATGGCAGCATGTTGGTGAAGCTGAACTGGCCAAGTAAAAGGAAGATATTTCATACAAGCTCCCCCCCCCCTTTAAATAATATAGGGTCTTAAATGAAACAACAGCTAACAGGTTAATCAAGAAGGTTTTTCAAAAGGGAGAGGGGAAAAAGTGAAGGGAAAAAAGACAGAGAGTGAGGTGAGTCAGTGATAAACCTAATGAATTTAATTGGGGGGGAGGGGATGAAGGAGAAAAAGAGTTGAAGTATGATAGATTATGGATTAATAGTTTTAAAAAGAAAAGGTGAATTGAAGTCTAAGAAATTAGCCAAGCTTTAGCTTTCTTGGATAATATGTGGTAAAATAAATATTTGGAAAAAATATTTGATTTTATACATTCTACATTCTAATATCTTTAAGATCACTTTAATTTTAAAAACTACAGATGAATATTCCCTTACAAAAGTAACATGTTTTAATGTTTTGAATAAGGATCTAATCAGATAAGCTGCCTGCCAATTCAGTGCTTATTTTTATAGATTTTATTTTTTTTATTTTTGCCATTAATTGTATGTTGCTTCCCTAAGAACTCTGTGAAAAAGTAAAAAAAAATATAATTATAATAATCAGGGCCTCATTGTGCCATTTATAATATAAGTGAGATATTGAAACTTATCCTTATATAGATTATGGTTTTCAAAATATTTTCATCCCGGTTACCAATAATTGTCACCTGTTAGCCACTACACATATTCTGTATAAATAGACTGTTAGAAAACAACCTCATTTCCTGAATCCTGCCAAATAAAATATTTGACAGATTATTTCTAAAATTATAAATTTGATAAATACAAAGAATGAACCCAGTAAACAGAACATCAAGTATGTGTTCAACAAAGATGCAACATCTTCAAAAATAGATGGCATGCCATTTAGTACATTGTATGCTTCATATTCTATTCTATTAGTCCATTAAATCCAATAGGTTTACATGTTCAGTATTAGCAAATATTCTACATATTATTGTTCACACATTTGTTTGATGATGTCATATCTCCCCCAACACAATTGGGAAGATAAAAAAAAAAAGCCCTGTAGAAAGATTTATACTGGAGCCAGGAACATTGGCAAAAATTTATATGATGAAGTGTGCATTGTAATATCATGAAACCAGGTCCGATTTTTATTAATTCTGTAAGAAGTCATGATTGCAGTACGAAAGCAAAGCTTGTACTGCAATATTGTGAAGTTATTTTCCCTCCTATCTGCAAAAAATCATGGCTGGAACTGAAGCAATGGAATTGACTCACATGTATAGATTTTCTAATCTTAAACTGGTTTAACTGCCCCTAAATAAGATAAGGTCAATAAACAAGGAGTACATTTAAACCATCATGACTCAGTTGAAAAATGTGTGAATGTTCCAATAGTAATGAATTTTACTTAATCATTTAATGAAATAATAAAACAAAGATGATACCTCAAATGGCAACTTAAAGGGTGAGAAAAAAAAAGATTTTAGAGTCCAAAATTCTTGATGAAACTTTAAAAAGAAGAAATACTAAAAATCAACCAGCTGTCAAAATCTGTTGCTTTTATTTGAGCTTTTGAGTTACTTTACATTACAGTACTCAGCATATAAAAAAAATATCTATGTGATTTCTCAAGCTATTGATTTTTGTCTTACTGTTTTGTTCTCCAGGGAAGTCAAGTCCATAGTATTTATAGGGTGTGTCTTATTAGTGCAATGTAATCCATCTTTGTTAAGTTCAATACAAGTGATATATAACATTTGGCAATGTATGATGCGATCACTCTACAACCACTTCTGTAAATCAGAAGCTGTTACTTTCTGTTGGGCAGACAGTTTATCAGTTACACGCTATATTACTGATTAAATTTTGATTGTCAAGCAAGAGACAAATAATGTGTTTGTTTATTATATTTCATTAGTGCATATTTCATTTAAATATGCTAGTCACTTGAAAATTGAAAATCCTATTGCTTCATGGACAAAATCTAATGCGTATAAAGAGTGCTGTGTGTATTGAGTGACTGCCCTCATTGTTTTGATTTTGCTTGTGACCTAAGAGTGTTTGTGCACATGCAGGTATCTAATTTATGGCATTTAGAAGATGTGCTAATTTCTTGGTTTGTAATATTTTTTTCTCCCATGCTTCTCTTATGTCCATAGTCAGCATTTAATACACGTATTCTAAAAGAGAACATTCTCCTCCCTCCAGTCCACGCACACCCCCATAATGCTTTGTATAAGATTACAGTTCCGTCATCACTGTTAAAAAAAGCAATGGCAATAGTTCCACAGATCCTAGGTGGAAAAACGGTTAACCTACAATGTTGATTTTTTAGAAACTGTAAGTCCCGATGGCATATCTCACTTGTTTCTTTCTGTTTTATGCACCAAGGAATAAAATATTGCCATTCTGAGACCTACATTTATAATTAATCTTTCATATATTAGTTGGTAGAAATCACAGATCTTTTAAGATATAGCACATTTATTCTAATAGTATGTGGTGAAAGTGATATACAGTAGTATCTTGGTACTCCTTGTTAATTGGTTTCAGGAGGTGCAATGGGTACCAAAAACGATGAGTACCAACAGAATTTTCCCACAAGGAGTAATATAGTGAGTCACAAGGCAGCTGACACTGACGAGTTCTAGTTTGTGCATTGAGTACCAAAGAAACGATGAATACCAGGATAAAATTTCCATGTCAAAATCCGTTGAGTACCAAATTCGATGAGTTTCAAAGCAATTGAGTACCAAGGTACCACTGTAATCAGATGATGCTACCCTACAATTTATAGGATTAAAATATTTTTATATTGTATAAAACATGCATCTAAATATTTAAAAAGTTATACTTTTATTGTGCCATTCATACATTTTTTCTTAATTAAAACATGTATTTAATGATCTGCTGTGACAGATGTTGGATCTGTGGAGGGTCTAGCATATCATAGGGCTTGGGATACTTTGTACTGGACCAGCTCTACTACATCTTCTATTACAAGGCACACAGTTGATCAAAAACGAAGAGGTGCTTTCAACAGAGAAGCAGTAATAGCGATGTCTGAGGATGATCACCCACATGTATTAGCCCTTGATGAATGCCAAAAGTAGGTACCATGTTCCTGCATTTTTACTGGTTATATAACTTCCTGCTAATAGAATTTTGTTCGCAATTATTGCATTGTGAACAAATGAGTTCCTTTCTTCTTTGTTGAGCCACTGTTTTTTACGGTATGAGACGAAAAGGTATACTTTACCTCTTGGGATTATAGTCAGAATGTTTTCTTTCCTTCTGTTGATTATTAGAATAAAGTTTTTCTATTGGTTTCATTAGTATTTGTTTCATATAAAAATATTCAATCATCTTGGTCAGAGAATGAGTTGTCCATTAATGTATGATGCTTAAGCATGATCTGACTTCATTTTTTGTCTTATTTTTTATTTATTTATTCATCTCATTCTATAACCATACTAAGTAGAAATTAAATTCCTACTGAAATGTTATGTACTTTGTATGGATCACTAGAGTTTTTTCATTCCCAAAAATTCTTCAAAGAGTGATGGCAACTGGAGACCTTTACATTTTGCTATAGTGTTTGAATGTTGGGCAGTATTTTTTTTTCCTACACAAACACACAAAAGTAGCTGTTAAGTCATTACTGGGCATTTTAATGTAAGATAATAATTATTTTTCTTTAAACTTACCAAATTTCCGTGCTCTCAAATTTTCCCTTGTATTTGCCAATTGATGGTCTATAGAATATATGAATATAGATAATATGGCCTTCTGAGGTGCCTTTGTTTTTTACTAGTATTACTCCATGAAACACTAGTTTGCATCTTATTGATGTCTTGTTATCTGTGATTTATACATACATTATGTACATTATTTATAGGTGAAATGTATTTTTAATGGGGAAATTATCTTTTGCTTTTAGTTTAATGTTTTGGACTAATTGGAATGAGCAGCATCCAAGCATCATGAGAGCTACATTGAATGGCAAAAATGCACAAGTTGTAATCAGCAATGACATCTTAACACCAAATGGACTTGCTATTGATCACAGGGCTGAGAAACTGTATTTTTCCGATGGTAGTTTGGGAAAAATAGAAAGGTGTGAATATGACGGATCACACAGAAATGTAAGATCATAAAACTAACTTTTAGTAATGTAGTGATATTTCTATGAATAAATAACTGTAATATTTAATTTTTGCATAATAATAATAATAATAATATCTAGATGGATAGTAGAATGGGAGAATATTGGATGACTGAGAAGGTACCTAACTTTTTTCTAATGAGGCCAATTAGAGAAATGGTACAAAGTGTATAGGGACATTTCAAATGTGAACAAACTATAATTTTCTATTTAAAGTTTGTGGGGAGGTATTTGAGATTCTCATTGTTATAATAAATCTGTTTAATGCTAATGCTACATTTTTTTATCCTTCAATCTCACTAGCACAATTCAATTTTCTATTTACATGTATGTCTAATTTCTGTACAATAATGACCAAATAATAATTATTTTTTATTTCTATTTTATCGAAGTGTGCACATGTGAAATATCATTTTCTTGTGAATTTTAACATACAAAGCACAATGTAGTTTCATCCTTATATATCCAAAGGTTGTGTATATGCCATATTATATTAACATAATACAATGCTTCCTAAGAGATCCTAGAAAACAGATACAGGTAGCCTTCAACCTACAAGCAGTCACTTAGCAATCATTCAAAGTTATGACATACCTCCCCCCCCAAAAGGCACTACCCAGGTTCAAAGTTATACCCATTGCAATTCCCTACTGTGTTTCACCCTTATAACAAACTGCAGGGATACAGCAGCACACACACACACACACATACACCTTTCTCCCTCCCATCTTGCCTGGTCCTATCAGGGACTCTCAAGACCACCCTGTGCCCCTCCGGATTTCACTCAGACACACAAGGGAGCCTAAAAAAGCTACCAGAACGCGGAGGGTAGTTACAGCCTATAGGCCTTGTCCTACTGGCAGGGTTCAACCTGTTTCCTCCACCAGATCCAGGGCCTAGCAGCACCCAAGATACCTTTCATTTTTCTCACAGGGGGCTGGCCAATGCCATGCAATATGAAGCTCAGTGTTTTTATGGAGGCTGCTGGCCTTTTGACAACTGCATGTTATTCTCCTAGCAAGTAGGACTTCTCGTGAGACTATATGGGGCTCTTGTTTTTTTAAGGAGTCTCCCCAATCTCCGCAAACAAATGGATCCTCCTTAAAAAAACAGAGCCCCATACAGTCTCAAGAGAAGTCCTACTTTCTAGGAGAATAGCAAGAGATTGCCACAGTCTGCATAAGAAAGTTGAGATTCACTTCTCATCAGCCAGCCTCCTCTGCAAAAAAACAAAAAGTTGGGTGAGATGCTTTATTTGGTGGTCATCACAACATACGACTGTAATGGTCAGGCTCTGTCACAGGTGTAGGTCGAAGACTACATGTATTAATTATGGTATACAAAACAATTTTAATAGGCAGAGTACGTAAATGGCATGAGAAAGTTTCACATTCAAGTGTGACTCGCATGCCCTCAAGATGGAGGGTTCCTTTTACCAGTAGCAACCAGCAAACAGGAAAGGTTTCAAATATAGGAATTCTGCTTAATTTATTCCCACTTAGAGTCATCCCTAATTAGCTGATATTTCTCTATGTATTTTGCTTTACTTAAAACAGATAAATTTTCTACTTCACAGATGAAGTATTTCTATATGCAGTCTAGATAAAATACATGATGAGATACTGATGAAAAAACAGCTGTGTTCTGAACCATTAGCTATCATTTCTTTTTATCTGACCTTGTTATTGTATATATTCTAGTGATGTTCAGTTAATTTAATATAGCATCAAAAAACTCTTTCACTGTGAAGATTTCCACATTAAGTAAAAATAAAACAGAAATATTGAAAAATAGATAATTTTACATTTAATTAATTGCTTTATTTTTTTGAATCAGGTGATAGTCAGATCTGGACCTGGCACTTTTCTCAGTCTAGCTGTATACGATGCTTGGATCTTCTGGACAGACTGGGTGAGAAGAGCTATACTGCGATCCAATAAATATACAGGTGGAGATACAAAAATTCTTAGATCTGATATCCCACATCAACCTATGGGCATCATAGCTGTTGCTAATGACACTAACAGCTGTAAGTTACCAAATACAACATCAGTATTTCTTTACTGGTAGATATTTTAAAAAAAATCAGTAAAAGGATTATTTTTGCAGTTCATAATACTATTCTCTTTTAGATATATAGCTTTTATTATAGAGAAAATATAATTATCACAGAAGCAATAATCTTAATTTGAAACAGTTTACAAATCGTTATTTTTCTGGATGAGAAAGCAAGTTCTCTTGAAAAAGTATTCCAATTTGTCCCTTGCTTGAAATGTGAAATCTGTGGGAATTTTGATGAAAACTATTTGCAATTCCCTGTCCAATTGCTGTGGGGCTGCACTCCAAGAGAAAAGCCCCTCTACCTATCTCTCTCCCAAGGTAGCAAGCTAACAAGATAATTTGTATCCCTGTGTTCAACATGTTATAATGCCATAGTAACAAGGGCAAGTGTTTAATTAAAAATTTCCACCTGGTTCAACCTACCTGATTTTTTTACTGTTTCTATAATTAGCCCTTATCAGATCATCTATTTTTCACTAGGTATGCTTTCATTATTTCCAACTATGGTCCCAATTAATCAATCATTTCACTTAATGAACTGACATTTCATCTCATATTCAAATCCCCCTTCCAAATTAGCAAATTCTGATGTTAAATAAAAAGCCTGTTACCATGCAAATCACATAAATTCATCAAACTATTTTATCCCTGTTTCAAATTTGGAACTTAACCATGTATTTTTATTTGCAATATAATGTATATCTATTTTGTATGCATTATTGGTGATAATTATGCTAAAATAATTAAGATCTATGCTCTTACATTGGAAGCCTCCTTATTTTTACCATAGTGAAAGTTAGTAAATTTCACAGGGAGCTTTAGATTACCATGGTTACACTGATGAAGAAAAAAAGGAAGAGTATTTCCTGATATTTACTCTTTGATACAGATAATATTTTGTCTCTTCAGTCTCTGAACAGTCTTCAGTTGCCTGTCAGTTATTTCTTTCTTACCAGAATAGTAAGTTGTTGTTTAGCATGCAATCTAGTTTTGCTTCAGACATCATGTGTGGTCTTTTTCATTTTGTATATCCTAATCCAGAAATGCATTGGTATTTTATGTTGATCAACACATTATTTTGAGGGATCAACATACATAAAAATGGGCATACAAAAATAGGTATGCACACATATCTGTCTGTCTGTCTGTCTGTCTGTCTGTCTGTCTGTCTGTCTGTCTGTCTGTCTGTCTGTCTGTCTGTCT
>JANHFL010006336.1:24965-37723 GCA_032468155.1 Oxyrhabdium leporinum | reverse complement strand
TGTGAGTGTGAGAGAGAGAGAGAGAGAGAGAGAGAGAGAGAGAGAGAGAGAGAGAGAGAGAGAGAGAGAGATACTGACTTATAGAACTTTTCAGAATTACTGAAAGCACTAGCAAAACAATCATCATCATCTTCCTAGTGTTATTCCCGCAGGTGCAGGGTCCAGTTTTTGGGTCGATGAACGCCATCTTGCACAATCAAACATGGCATCTGGGTCTAACTGGGCAATTTTCATGTCAGCTTTGCTTCGGCCTTCCAAGCGGACACTTGCCATCTCTATTAAAAAAGAAGGCGACACAGACAACAGTGTGGGGAACTGCTCAAAGGACATTGCCATCCCACTGTAGGCATTTCTCCTGCATTTTCTCAGGTATTGGTGCAATGCCCATTTTCTGCTATATTGTGTCATTGCCAACATGGTAAAGAAGAAAAACACCTAACAACCAACAATAGCATGCAGATTTTACATTAGCAACAATTATTTTACTGTGTCAGGGTTTTTTATGCATGTTTAAAATCATCTTCCTATTTTAAGGCCTAGGAATATTTATTTTTTAATAAAATAATATTAATGTGTTAGTTCTGGTTTCTGAATTTGCAAGTCTGAATTGTGAAGGAAAAGTTAAATGACATATTTTTTTGCTTATTTTATTTTGACATTTTAAATTTTAATCACCTCTAGATAGGCAGCTGCAAACTCATGTTTAATGACCGCATGCCTGCCTTTAAATCATCTTCTGAATGCATTTTACAGAATAGACCATGACAATGCTTTGAAGCTTTATTCTCTTTTGTAGTTACAAGTCATCACAATGCCTCCTCTAATCAAGTTACTGTGCATCTGCCTGTCACAAATAACGCAGTAGCAACTCAATGTGTTGCCATAAATCTTTCAATAAGATGCATAACTTTATTAGCTCAATATTTTTGAATTGATTGCATTACTTTAAATAACAGCTTTCATTTACTCCATCACTTGGGGGTCAAATGTGCATGTTGAACAGAAGCTGTACATATACAGTATTTGAAACTGGTGATCTCATCTACTATTTTAAATTTCAAACTGAACAAAGGATCCCACCCTCTGACTAGACATTAAACATTGGATTTACAGCAAAAGTATACCTTATCTTTTAAATTCCATGTTTCCCTATCTTCCTTTAAGTAATAATTGCATTTCAGATGATATGTTTTCAGGAATTCTACATGACATAATTATAGTGATCCATCTTTGTCCATTTTCCCCCCTTTGGTCCCAACATTTTAAAATGAAAATAGAGACGATTATATATTGATAACTTTTAAAGTAGTCTCCTATGACTTAAGCTGAATTACTAGTGAGTACATGTGAAAAGCAACCATTTAGTTTTCCTAGCATCGCTGCCTTCTTCCAGGATGGTAACAGTGATGATCATCACCATTATTTAATTTCTTGTCTATCCCTACACCTCTTGCATTTCTACACTTCCCCTATCCAAGTAATAACCAATAAAATAACATTAATTTATTTGTAATCAGAGACCAATCACAGTACACAATTTAAAATACGAGGAAAAAAACCCACCCCTCAATTAATTATAGTTACTGTACGGAAGCCCATAGTCCCCATAATAATTTGAGTCAAGATTAAAAAATCTTCTTTGTGAGAGGGTATGTCCTTTTCTCAGGGAGAATGCTTTTCTAGAGGCCAGATCAGAATCAATTTGCCTCTTCAGCAATGAGGAAAACATATCAATGTGAATGAGATACTCCTCAAAAAAAATTTTTTAATCAAACTCTGATACAGTACAATCTCAGTTTAACCTCAAAAAAGAAAAAGAAAAGAAAATGCAGCTAAATCCTAACCAATCAAGGGTGTCTTTTGTAGGGCTGGAGTATTTTTCAGCTGAATGTAAAAAAATGAACACTGATTCTGAACAGACTATTTTGGATCTAAAACCCGTTTGTTCAGAAGCCAAAATATTTTCTAAATACATTCAGTATAATAATTTATGATATAGATGTCAGGCAAAGAATTGGCTAATAATAAATTAATTGGATGATACTTGACAGGATTTTGTCTATTGCCTTCTTTGTATATTGGGAAAATGATAGAATTAGTCCACTCTTTGGGAGAGATAAACATTTGTTAATTGCAGTAAATAAAAGGACTAATACACAGATCCACCAATCAGGATTATTTTTCACAAATTTTGGAAAACATAATATCTTTACGGCTTCACAATATTTCAACTGCAAAATTAATTTTGGATTTCTGACTATGAAAGAAATAGAAAACAGATGAACAAAGCCAAGAAAATCACCACCAAAAGAAGCAATGAATGAGTTAACAAAATATATGTCTAGGACTCTGATCAGATAATATTAAAATATTATTAGTATTGGAGATTGGTTAATCTAAATAGAAACAAACAAAATACTAAAACAACCATCCACATTTGTTACTGCTTATTGCATCCTTGTCATTAATTAAAGAGTAGTTTTGTTTTGTGTCTCTCAGAATCTTTTCATTTTATTTTCTTAGTAAGTTAAACATTTTTCACAAAAGGCAAATAATTATACAGTATAACTGGGTTTTCTACATAGTAGGTTTAAATTACCATAGTCTTGACTTGAATACAGACCTTAATGAACTAACATTTGTAATTATTGTTAGAGTAACAGCAAGATTGGGTAAGTTAAACTTTAAGCGATGATTTTCAGAAAAGTAACAAAAACCAATCATGAGTATTTCTGGTTGTGTCAATAATATGTTTTGAATGGTTCAGCTGCAATGATTCAACTCATTCTAGAGCAGCACTGTGAATCATATTGGCCCAAAGAGTCTATCAAATAAGGGATAATTTGAAGAGGTTGATTTCACTCTGTAGAGTTGAAAGAAATGGTAAGTGCTCACTGTCAAGCCTGAAAGCAATAATAAAGTTTAAATAGTACAGGACAGAATCATCAGAAATTAATATATAGTTTATGACAGAAGTTCCTCTGCAGCCCTAGAAGGTGAATTCATCCTCAATGTCATCTAGATTAGATTCGCTGAGGACCTTCAAGCTAAATGCTGTCACCAAGTGAAACAATCCCCATCCCCATCCCAGTAGAGACCTTTAACTTTAGATTTCTGGGGAATCAATCCACTAAAAATAATAACATGAAATGTTAAAGTATTGATATAGGGTGATTGTTGGATTAAAGTCATTTATATATTAATATCGCATTGGAACTAGACCATTAAAATGAAAAACAAACAAACAAACCAAGCTTTAAGGTGATTCTAGTCTCTGTGAAATAAGGCTGGGTCAGAGTGGACAAATAGACTTTAATAAAGAGAAAATTGATCAAACTGATGTTTAAAGAAAAGCTATAGCTAACAAACCATATATTAAAGGAGGTAAGATGTGATCATGCAACTCAGTCGAAATTATAATGCTTATACCCCCAAGAACATGACCACCTTTTAACTGGTCTAGCTGTGAAGGATTTAGAGATAAACCTTTGAAGAACTAAGGGTTGGTTCTAAGTCCCAAATCTCATTTAAGAAAAGTAGTTCAAATTGATATAGAAGCATGCAGAATTGTCTATTTGGAGGACAATCCTGAGATGTTCCAGGATAGTAAATAGATATCAGGACCTAATGATAGTGACTGAGATTGTATAAATAAGTATTGTATAAATAAAAAGTTGAAGTAGTCACAGGAGTTGTTGAAATTTGTGCAGATGAAGGGAAAGAGTTAGAAAATGACATGAAACACCCTTTTTCTTTTGACAATAATGGATAAAAGTAAATTAAAAACTTTTAAAATAAACAAAAGCTCCCAACCCTACTAAATTAATCCAACAAAGAAAAGTATATTCAAAACATTCCATTTTTCACAAGGCTTTAGTAATTAAACAGATTACCACCCTACTATTTTATAAGTCTATGAAAAAAATTACATTAATGGAAATTTTGCTACTGGTGTTAACATAGCTCCTGGATTTCTCATTGGGACATAATATTGCACTGCTTGACACAATCCACTTCTTTCCAATAGAGATTACAAATTGAGAATATTGTATAGACTAATGAACTTTTTTTATTCAGTAATAAAGCCAAACAGCAGCAAAGTAGTTACTGAAGTTAAATTAAAGATTCATCTGCCATATAATGACCATCACATGAAAAATTCTGTAACAAATCTGAAATCAATATTCATGTAGCATCTTAAATTTACAGTTTGACCCATCTTGCAGGCAGCAGTTTATAAGAACCCATAAAATGTAAAATGGTTCAAATGTAATCAATTATAAACATAGACCAATTTATTGATTAATAGCCAGTGTAGAGTTTTGGTTTTGATTTAGCAATTAATCTTTGATTTAACAGTTAATGCCTATTCAAACTGTTTTACAACAGAAAGGGAAACTATTGTCTTTCTTGTTGATGTGAAGAAAAAAAACATTTTTGTAGCAGATGAATGTAAAAACCTTCCAGGTGTATTATGCCCAACATATGGATGTCATCCCCAGAGAAATGTTCTGCTTTGGGGAGTATACAAAAGCTGATGAAAGAAGTACTGTTGGAGATAAGCCATTAGAAATGGCACCAGCCACATGAAAGCCTAAACCTGGCAATGGAGATGTCCCCCCACCACCACAATTTGGCATCTGAATGACAATACTTGGAGCTTGCAAAAAATGTAACCTGTGAGTACCTGAGGAGATGAGAATGTGACAAAACTTAAAAAAATATAAAAACATTACAGCCTGTATCAATGAAAGGGAACTCAAGATGCCACGAGGGGAAGAAAGAGAGATATATCCATATCTTATCAGATACTTGGCATACCAAACTTCTAAGTAAAGGAATTCCTAGAAAAACAGATCCTCAAAAAGTAAGGATTCTGACAGGAAAGATAAGCATGAAAATTCACAGTATATAAATCAATGTTGCGTAGAACAATTAAGCCCTATAAAAGACCTGAAACAAAATATTCCAGGGAATTCAGACAGAACATCCCTAGACTCTTGAGCAAGACATTTGACCAACACTGATTGTTAGGAGAATACCATGTGAATGAAAGTGAGATTAAGAGCATACAATTTCATGAAAGCTTTGAATCTGAACACTATGTGTTCCCAACTCATTGGAAGAATTCTTTAACTAACTAAAAGAAAGTATGAAAAGAAGTCCTGCTAAGTATTCTCTGCATATATTCCTGTCCCCTTTACCAGACTGCATAAGAATATATAAAAATATATTTTATTTAGTGCTGACATTGGAGATAGTTACTGTTAACCCCACCAATTTTGCTGCAATATGATTGGTTATTGCCCCATTATCATTTAGGGACAGAGAACAACAAAGGATCATAGACATAGACTATGATGGAAGAATATGTACTATCATCAATGGACATTGACAGAATGATGTAAACACTGTCTGCCCACTCTCTGTGATGTTCCAAACAAACATGCTATACTGTGATAAGCTTGAACCTTAGAAATAACTCAGAAATAGAGGGGGGCAAGGAATAAAAATGGGCTGATAGATTGCTGCAGGAATTCTGAGGACAAAGTATAAAAGTATGAAGGATTTAGACAGCAGAGGCTACAGAAGAGTATTTATTTATTTGTATAATGTGGTAGCCATCCAACATAAGGGTTCTGGGTGGCTTTGAAAAAAAGACACAGTGTAACAAAATAAAAAGTTATGCATGGTCCGAAAACAAGCATATATACCAAATCCATACAACAGGGATTCAACCATCATTCTGTTCCAAAAATCTGGAAGAAGAGGCTGGCTTTAACAGACTTCTTACTATCATCAGGATGGAAGCCATATATACCTCCAATTATTTTTTTCCCCTAGAAGACAGGCATCACTACAGAGAAAACATACTTCCTGGATCCTGTCATGTAACACTATTTAATTGATGAGACCTGAATGGTAGAAGAAGTTGGAAGAGCTCAGTTATTATAGGAAAGACATTGCCAGGGATTAACTGTGGAACAGATCACTAATTGCTAATCAGTAAGTTTAAAGTTAGCTGAACTAGAATAAGTAAGCCAATCATATATCCCCATTTTTTAAGGAAAACATCAGAAATCATTTTGAAGTACTGAACCTCAGTGACTTGGAACCAGAAGATTAAACTATGAAATGAACTTTAAAAAGATGTTAAGAATGGACACAAACACTTTGAGCTATTCCATCAATTACAATGTCAGATACTTTTTTTTTGTAATTTGTTCTATTCCTTTATTGGCTAAGTTACCTTTTTCTAATGCACAAATTTCCCCATTTCTCTTTTCATGTATTGTTTTCATCAAGTTTATTTCCTGTAATAATAGTTGTTCTTCAATTGTTTCCTTTAATAAAAAGTTCCTTATGCCTCTGTTGGCACTTAACAAAATGTGGGGATGGCCATTATTCTAAGTATCTATGAAGACATTTTAGAATAATTCACAAATGACCATCTATCAAGATAATTTCCCATTAGGGTAAAATGAAACACAGAACATAAGAATCATCATCACCAATTAAAAACTGAATCAGAACACAAGCAACATCTTTCAATTTAGATTGTAATATATCATCATATTACTGTCATTGATACCAAACCTTGAAAATAAATAATGACAACTTCAGGGGAGCAAGTGCCTAGCAGGGTAAGCTAAGCTTTTTCTCTTATTTATGCTTATGGCTATTTTTTACTAAACTATATAAAACCATTTGCTCTACCAGTAGCATCTACATAAGGAGGAATTCTAGCCACTTCTATCTTGTTTCCTCTCAAAAAGCAAGTACAATGACACATACTTTGCAATAAATGGTCATTTAAGCTTAGAATACTGACAGCTCATTATATCAAATATCTTGTATTCCTTACTTGGAAAGCATAAAGTATATCTGTAATCAACAGAATGTGTCCTAGTTTCTATCCAGAAAGGGAGAAATTGCTGAATAAAAATACTCAGTACTGTTAACAATACCTTATGTTGAAAAAAGTATTTTTAGTAAATGTTAATTTTTCAGTTAATATTATTTAGAATGTATTTACATTATTTCCTATAATTTTCTTTTACTTCTTATATGGGATGTTCATTATAAATGAATAGTTCAAAAGACAATAATACTTAACAGTTTTCCTAAATTTGACACAAAGCCTAGTACAGTTCAGAACCATATGCCCATATAGTTTTGTTTTATTAGAACCAGATTCTAATAAAAGGTATCGCCACTAAGTTTAATAGAATTTATTTACTTCTAAGCACAAATAAGGAGATCATAATATGATATAATCTTACTTGTGTATAGGTATAGGTAAACCACAAGGATGCCAAAATGATATCACACAAATGCTACCATCACATTATACAGCTCCAAGCATATAAGCTGTGGCATGTATGTGTTTTCAGACCTGTGTCACCATTTGTTTCTTTAGCAGATGCCCATGTATACAGGATTAACAGTAATATTAGCATAGACATTCATACCCTTCCCTTTCCTTTCCCTGTTATTGCATTATAATAAAAACAGTTGTAGCCAATTCAATGCATTGTATTCCATGTTGCCATTTTTTTCTTCAAAATAAATCTACAATAAATTTCATTTTACAGTGATATTGAGCTGTAAATTCATATACTTCCTTCCTGCAAAAGAAAGGTGATCTTGGTTTGAAAAATGCATTATCTGCTATAGAATGGATTATGACACTAGCTACATGAATAACAATGAATTTATTTATTGTTTATTTACAAAATTTATTGGTCGCCCATCTTACCACAGGGTAACTCTGGGCAGCTTACAATCACACACATTACACACACAAATAAATTAATGCCAACCACTAAAAACCAATTACAAATGGGGAGGCCGGGGGCAGGATGGGAGGGGGAATGGGATCTGTTGTTACTTGATCAACTACCTCACTGTGATGCTCTCCCACTAGAGCTAAATCAAATCCCACAGCTTGCTAAGCAACTTACTATAAACTGCTGAAACATTTTTATAACAATAATTATTTATACAAAATACTATACCTTAAAACCTGCAGTTGCAAGATTATTAGTGTGTCACTTTTTTCTACTGTCCTGAGTAAGGGCGGTAACAGAAGCACTTGAACTTGTTTGTTCACACTTGTTTAATCCTGTTTCCACAAATGCCTCACAATCAGTTGGTCTAAGAAGATGGATGAGGAAAGCTAAGACCACAAGGGGTTGAGGTCATAAAGTCATTTGATCTCATTAACTACATCACTCACCACACCAGTCACTTCAGAGGTCATCTCAACTGAGGACCCTAAGGTAGCTGATGAAAAAAAAAAGTTGACAATGTTCGTTCATCCAATTTTTTATGCCACATAGACATAGCAAGAGAGATGTAAACAAAACTATCAATCAGCAAAATTTAAAGACCAAAATCAAAGCTGGACAATTAAAGACAACACATTCAAATTCCTAAGTATTCATTTTCAGTCATCCACATCCTGGAATCATCCAATAAGAGAGTTAGCTATAAAAGCTCAAAAGTATCTTTGAAGATAAGTAATCTCTCTTTTGACAAGTTTGTCCCTGCAGCAGTTAACTATTCAAAGCCAAAGTTCTTGGCATAGTAGTATGAATCTCAGATATGTGCTTACAAAAATTCTTGATTCCTTGAATAAATATAAACAAAATCAATAGCACACATTCTTGAATTCTATTGCCATTACCATATTAATAATTATTAGACTATATATCCTTTGAGGGCCAGGCAAGATTATGCCATCTAAGATTTTGGATGAAACAAATCATTTGGGGAACCTCGTTTGTACATTTCATTCGATACAAAATACATTACCTAAACTGGGAAAAAAAATGACCAAAATCTGACAGACAGATTTGACAGTAGATTGTCAATACTACTTGCTTAGGCCTAGAAAAATCCTGGATAGAAAAAAAAGAAAAGGATAGAAAGCAAAGAGAAATCAAAAAGTACAAGGAAAGAAAAAAGTTGGGGGGAAAATAAAAAAAAAGATACAAAGCAGCTTCAATATTCTTCACAGCAGACAATTTTAATATTCGTGTCTAAAATTACATCATAATTTTGGTGGGCATGCATTTGGCAAGCTAAGGATAATTTTCAAGAACAAACTCCCCCTATGCATGTCTTTGATCAGTGAGTGCTACCTGTTCTAATATATGCCAGCAAAACATGAACAGTGACCTCACAATGTATATAAAAATTACGAGTTGTGCAAAGAGACATAGAAATCACAAGATTTCTTGTGATGTCTTGACATCACAAGACAAGATAGAAAGATCTGCACCTGGATTAGGGAACAAACTTCTGTCCATTTTTTGAAGTTTATTTTTAGCTCTTTTCTATCACCGTAAATTGAAAGGTCTTTGAGATCTCTATATAGCCCAGTTTTGAACTCAAAAAATATAATTTCAGCATTGGCTTAACAAAGAATAAAGCTTAGATCGTGTGTGAAGAATAGGGAATGGAAGTCTGGCTTGGCAAGAATTTCAACATTATAACTAGTGTTAATCATTTAGGTTAAACCATAAGGGAATATGTTAAAGTAAAGCAATCAAAATAAAGGAAGATATATTAACATCAGAGGTAATGAGAGTTGTCAGTTTTCAAAGCCTGTTTTACCAACAGTAGTATGATGGTTATGAGACTATGAGCTATAGTCCCACTTTAGGCTTGAAAGGTGGCACTAGAACTCTTAGGTGACTTTGGGTGACTCACTTTTTCTCAGCCCAATCCACCTCACAGGGTTGTTGTTGTGTGGAAAACTGAAGGAGAAGGAGTGTTATGTATATTTATCCCCTTGAATTATAATAATAATATACCGGTAATAGTAATAAAAGTGGGATTAAAAATTAAATAGTAACTTTTATTAATTAAATAATTAAATTTAAAAGTTAGAGTTATTAAGAAAATTACCCAGTATAGAACACAGCAAAGAAATGTTACTGCAATGGCTAAGCATCATTTGTGAAATTTTATTGGCAAAATTGCTACTGACATTCCTGATTTGTTATTGGGGTTCTTATTTAGTTTATGCTTTCTTTTTATTCATTGCACTTAGGTTATTAAATCCTTGGGATTTTAGAAGAACCAATCAGTGAAAATATATTTTTCTACTGCTAAAAGTATTCTGAACATAATAGTTCTCAAAGTCCTTAAAATAGTCATTATTTTTCTTAGGAATGTGTAGGAAGTAATATCAACCAAAACCAGTTTCTTAGGGCCCAGATGTATGACACAAAGACAGGCTATATGGAAACTAATATGGCAGATAGGGTGACATACACAGGTGCAAGATTTGGAGTCAATCTTTTACCTTACCGAAGATCAGGATGGGAAGGATCAAACCTACAATGGCATGGATTCGGGTGGGTCCTTGGCTGGTAAAATTTGCTTAACAATGGCAATTGGCATTATTAAGATTGTGGTCTCTAAGCAATGTCATCATATGACATCTTGCTTTATGACTGCATCCCTTAGCGACCAAAATTTTGGTCCCAATTATGGTAGTTGAAGACTATATGTAATGGCAAGAGTTCACAATTCTTAATACAGCTTGTTATTGCATTTTGCAATGGAATACTATATGAATCTTTGGGCCTGGACTGTTTACAAGATTTGTTTCTTTTTTAAAAAAATCAGATATAAAATTGTTTACATTCCAAATCTGAGAAAAAAATGTGCCTTTAGAAAAAATCAGTTCTTTAATTGCAAAATAAATGTTATTCTAAAATGATCCTATAATTTTATGAACATTTAATCAAAGTAACTGTGTTCTGCATTTAAATTGGTTAGATAAAATTTGTATTATTTACATACATGTTAGAAACTAATCCTTATTATAAACTAGGTGGATGTGAAACAAAGTTAAAGATACTGGGTTGAAATACCCGGTTTATATTTTAGAATTATTGCTAAATTCTTAAATAATTCTTACAAATAAAAATGTTAAATATACCTCAGGTTTTAAAGAAATAATTCAAATGTTACTATTTCAAATAATACACAAATAATAAGACCACAAATAATATAAAACCATTTATATATTAACTAAAGTACTACTTTCAATTTCAGATTTCAAGCTTGCTTCTGTTTTCTAAGTTAATAATTAGAATGCAATCATTATTTTTGTCAACATCAATTTCCTGTTCTGGAAAAGGTTAATAAATTGGAAACACATACACGTGTACATATACATATACATATATACAAATATACACAAAGAGAGAGAGAGACACATACATACATAACCAGTTAATAAATGATCTGGTTTATTTAAACCAAAGGGTACAGTGAAAATGATCAGTTTCTTCATGACTTCTGACCTGTGAACTACAACCTCCTTGCAGCTAAAACATTCAACACCTCATTTAATCTTTTCTCACTAGAGTAGCATAATACTGAAAAAGGAAAGGAAAAAAAATAATCTCAGGACTTCATCAATTTTTCATGAATTTTCATTTAGACCAGAGCCTCTCTTGCAGTGGTCAATAGATCAAGCTGCTATCTCAAATTTAACAGCTGGGGCTACAGCTGCTATCTTTGGTGCTACAACCAACTCTGCCTAGATCAGAAGCAATGTCAGCCAGATTAGGACTTGTCTTTAGTCTTTCAAAGCAGAGACCTGATACATGAAATTCAAATTCAGTCTGTATCTTTCTCAATATATGTTTTATGATCATTTCACTTGTATTTAGCAATTTAGCAATTTTTATTTGCATAAAAAGAGATCTAATCCTGTTAACAAAGTATTCATAGCCCATTGTTACAGAAGCAAATGCTGTAATTTCTGTAAACTGTATCTTGAATATGGTATTATTTCATTTCCACAAGTGAAGCAAACTATAAATGGATATTAAATACACTTGCAAAAGAAAAAAATATTATCACAAGGATATTTGATTTATCATTACAAATAGTTTATAGTTATGAACAGTTTGTACCTTATTTGAAGAGTTAAGATCACATTAAAAGCATAAAAAACGTTGTCATGAAACATTTGCTAAAACAGTAATAATCTCCACTAGCAAAATAGAATGAAATACCAATAGGTATCTTAGTATAAATGGTTATGCATGACTACAGCATTAACAAACTTATATCAATGAACAGAAGAATAAGCATACTTTCCTTTAATGGTCCCATAAACTTTATGGATAACATTAATAAAGTTAGGAATGCAAAGTGGAAAGTATGCATTTCTCCACTATGATGCAGTAACTGCAAAGTATTTCATGTTTGGATGTTGTTTAGAATTACTTACACGCTACTTCCAGAGAAGCATTACGACTCACAGCTTCCCCCAGATAGTTCCTGGCAACACAAACATAACTTCCTTCATCTGGTTTACTTCTGCGTCCATGTACAATTCTTAGGAAAAATAAAGATCCACTAGGAAGCAACATGCGATGTGAACGGGGGTCATCTTTGTCAGTCTCCACACGCTCTCCATCTTTGTACCACTCAATAATGGGAGTTGGTCTTCCTTCAGCCTTGCAGTTCAAAGTTGTAGGTTCTCCTTTAGAAACAATAACATCAGATGGATGCTCTACTATTCGTGGAGGAAAGTCTTCCTGGCGAAGACGAGATCCTAATGACAAAGAAAAAATAATTAGTAAGCCATGAGATCCTAATGACAAAGGAAGAATAATCAGTAAGCCATTTTAAAACTCATAATTTTCATAAATTTATTTATTTATTTATTTATTGATCTAATTTATATACCGCCCCATTCCGAAGACTCGGGGCGGTTCACAACA
>JANHFL010006336.1:11194-24865 GCA_032468155.1 Oxyrhabdium leporinum | reverse complement strand
TGGAATTGAGACTATTTGTGCCAGAAAGTAAATCTCCCTTTGTCTGGAATAGCTGTTTTGAATGCAAAGGGGGAAAAAATGTATCTTGAGCCTGTGTCAACGCCCACCATGACCATGACCACACCAGCCACATACCACCCTATCTCCCCGAGTCAAACACAACACTGATGTGGCCCTCAATTAAATCAAATTTGACACCCCTGGTCTACCGTATTCACATTTCTCTCTATATATGCAGTCCTCAGTATTCAGATATCTTTCATTTGGATTTATACTTTTCTACTTCATATGTTTAACTTCCTAGAAACTGTCTGCTTTTACTTGCACAAAATAACTTGATTTGTTTGCTGTTCAACAAAATCAAGCTGTGGCCTATTTGCATCGTCATTTTGCTTTCACCAATTGTGTTTTCCTTTCTGGTTGCATGAGCTTATTAAACAGAGGGTATTATTTCTATCAGACATCAGTTCCTACTATTTTTATAATTCATAATTATCATATAATTCATAATTCCTCATCTGGAATTTTTTTCACCTAAGCAGGTAATGTTACTTCCAGTGGTGGGATTCAACCAGTTCACACCTATTCACAAGAACCACTTGTTGACTTTTTAAGCAGTTTGGAGAACTGGTTGTTGGAAGAAATCTTTTGTTTTGTTTTTTCACTTTTCAGGTCTAATCCTGTAAGGAAGGCGGGAAGGAAACATTCTGGTGTTGGTTCTAGCCTAATCTTTATTGCCCTACTACAGAAACTGCCTCTTGGTTAACCCTTATAACAGCTAAAGGTTCTTGGCAGTATGCCCAGACTTACTGTCACCTGACCTCTGTGTTTTGTTTTGTTTTTCTTTGCTGGTACTTTGCTGGGAAGGGTTGTTTTAAGCTTTTTACACTGCTGTTGGGAGAAAATACTCCTCTGTTGGAGATCTTCCAGCCAAGATGCAACTATCAGCACTTTGAAAAAATAATTGAATAACGAAGCAGAGCTGCCGGAAGGAAGCTTTTAATGACAAGGAACCAAGATGATTGACATTCAGCAAGGCTTCTTGGCTAGCTAGAAAGACTGACATTCAAACGTGAGTTTACATACCTTTTCTGAGTTTTGGTCTAAAACTGGTTTTTGGTGAAGTTTAATTCTGTACTTGGTGACATTTAATCCTGTGTTTATTGATGGGATAATTTTCCCTATTCAGCTTTGTTTGGAAGGAAAAGTGTTAATCTCTGTTCTTGAAAAGAAGCAGGGTTCAGAATCTGGCTAGTTCCTGTGTCTATTTGTTCTGGTAATTGGTTTAACAAGCAACAGCTAGTGTGTTTGCTCTTTTGCTACATTCTAGCGCTAATTACTTTCTTTGTATTTAGGCTTATCTCAAGTGTTTACACTTGAGCTTGCCTGGGGTGTGAACTGTGACAATGAGCCAGACAAGGCTTGTGTTTTAGTTTTAAAAGGATTTAAATTGTTGTGATTTAATTATTTGTATTGTATTTGAATTTTTTCCTGCCTCATTTCTTTTTCTATCTGGGGAGGGGGTCTTCCTTCACTGCTTTAGTGGTTCCTGGCACTGTCCTTTTGGAGTGTACTTCCAAGAGGCAGGATGCAAGCTTGGTACTGGTTTTTTTTACTCCCTTTCTGGAGGGCATTTGATCTTTCCTTAAATCTGGATGATTTCCTTAGGATATCTTGTGAGGTGAGTGAGACCAGCTGGTATCTTTAAGTGGCGCAAATGGATCTAAGGATTGCTTCTCCTGGGTGTGCTCTTTCTGGAGAGCTTAAATGACCTTTCTGCTAAAGAGTTTCACTTGATGAACAAGAGTTGGCTGCTGATAGTTATCATTGCATTTTAACTGTTGCAATTCCTCAAAGTGCTCTGTCACCCTGCCTGATTTATAACTCAGGCTTGCAGGTATTTCTAATCTAATGATCGGTATTCAGGGCAGCTTTTTGCAAGCAAAGCTTTTTGTACTTTTGTACAGGTAATCCTTGACTTACAACAGTTCATTTAGTGACCAAAGTTACAGTGGCACTGAAAAACGTGACTTATGACTGTTTTTCACACTTACAACTGTTGCAGCATCCCCATGGTCATGAGAGGCCAGGAGAGCACCCCTCGATGTGACATTGAGTTGGCCACACCCACCCATTCACATGACCACCCAGCCACACCTACACAGCTGGTCATTAGGGTAGAGAGCCGGTTAAATTATTTGAATCCCACCACTGGGTACTTTGTCATTAGGTAATACAGGTGCCATTAGGACAGATGTCAACTTATCCCCCAAATGTATTGTCCAATTGTCATGAAATGGATTTTGGATAGTAAAAGACAACAGCTGTCTGTCATGGATAGATGAGCAATAAAAGCAACACAAAAATACACACACTAATAATTTTTGGCTTACAGCATGATGTCTGGTGAAAAAATACACATTTTTAGCATGTGAAGGATGCTTGAACACTTTCCTACACAAATATATAAATTCAAACTTTAATCTATCAATGTACAACTCTATAACCGAAAAGCTATTTAAAAATTAAACTTATCCTTCTCCACACCATTGAACATTAAGATATTTTTCTACATATACGAACTATTTCTTCCCACTTGAGATCTAAAAAAGAAACAATTTAAAAGAAACAGCTTTCCTTTTCACCTCGTATTCTAAGATAGCAGATGGTTTGCCTTCAGGGTGAAACTGCTATGCCTTTCCCTTCAATATTAAAAACATAGACAACCAAGATTATATCCACTATATTTGGCTATTGTTTTGTGTGTCTTATATGATTAAAAAAACTGAAGTTAACATTTCTTCCAAGAAAAAAGTGTTACTTATAACTATCATTGTTCAATATAGTGCATTGCCAACAAATTTATTTCAATCACCAACCAATAAAGATATTTAATTACAACCTGTCAGAATGTTTTTTTAAATGTTTTAGATTTAGATTCATTTGTTTGCTTAATTGCATAACTGAAACATACACCTATATACTGTACTTCCCTGGAAATCCTATTTCTATTTAATATCCTATTGAATTCCTAATCCTATACAATATCCTATTAAACCAGTAGGGCTTATTTCTGAATAAATATTTACGGGATAATATCAGTCAATTAATTCCAAATAACCTATATATGTAGAAAAGTTTGATCTCATTTCTGCATACAAGTGTGCAAGCATATGTTTTTAACAAGAGCTGCTTAAAATATCAATTATAAAATATATTTTTATCCATTTATATAATTATATAACCATATGACTCTAATACAGCACAATTGTAATGATGTCCTCTTAGAATTTTACATGTAATAAAACACAAGCATATACTAAGTGCTATAGCTGTGCCATTATAGGCAAACCACCTTTAGCAAATTTAACACATTTTCATGCTTTTCAGAAGTAAATGTAATTGCATATTTCATGAATAAATAAATAATGATACCATTATACAGCAAATGACAGTTCAATTTCATAGGAAAGGACAAAAAGTCAGTCACTTGTTTTTAATCAATATTTTATACTAGCAAATGGAAATGTTAACCTACATTACAAACTTGGGTATAACTCAAAATACCATATTCACTACTTGACTCTGATATCATGAACTATATGAAAAAATCTCCCTTTTGTTGATATTACGTTCACAGTAGCCATGGCTTAGATAAAATCTGTATTTCTACATTTATTCTGGAACCAATTCAGATTTTCCTATATCCAGACTTCTTCTCTTTCTATAATTTCTTCCATTTCTCCATTCATGTAAATACAATGATGTGTTATTGCTGTACTGTAGTTGTCAGTTTTCTAACACTCTTTTTGCATCAAGATTACATAGGATTCTCTTTTCTTAATGGTAGAGAGCACACTGACTAATTCTGTCAATACTTAGTTCTAATTTAGACAGTATGTGCAAGCACTGATATTTCCTCCTACTTCATCCAGTCTATCAAGGCTGGCAGCTATGAAGAATGTTTTTCATAACAAGCTGAATAAAAATTTGAAAGAACTAGTTCTGTGTCTCACTGGAGTTCTTAATAAACATTCCAGCAACAAATTTCATTTTATTAAGCAAAACAATGTACTTCTATAACTGTCTGGTTTGATACAGCAACTAAACAGAACAGGTACAGACTCCAACAAATAGTTATGACTGCAGAAAAAGCAATCGCAACCAACCTGCCTTCCATTAAGGACCTGTATATTGTGCAGATCAGAAGGAAGGCTGAGAAAATAACTAGAGAGCCATCACATCCTGAACATAAATTGTTACAGCTTATTCCTGCAGGACACCACTATATGGCATTGCATGCCAAACAAATAGACTTAGGGACAGTTTTCTTCCTCGTGCCATCACTCTGCTGAATATCTAATCCTCACAGTACTGTCTTATGTCTTAATGTATTCACTCATGTTCTGTAATAGTATTATCCTTCTCATCTCTTCTACTACCTTCTTAGTATCATTTTCATAATTATTATTACTCTGTTGCTTGCATGTACACGGAGAGCTTATGCACCAGAGATAAATTCATTGTATGTTTAATCACACTTGGCTAATAATGTATTCCTTTCATTAAAGTTCATTAAAGACTGAAAATAGTTTCACATAAAATGTCTATATTTTGGAACATTAGTATTTTTTGTGGCTCACTAGCGGAATACATTTCATAATCATTTTTTATTCTTTATGTAGACATTAATACACAGCAAAATTTCACAACCAGATGTGATGCTTGTGATGTTTTAGTGTACCGTTGTAACAAGGTTCCTTTAACTTACATTTTGTGCAGTGTATGCAGTGTGTGATTTTAAAAATATCATTTTGTTCACCTACAATGAGAAAATAATGAGAGGTGATAAGAATTCAAGTAGTCTATAAGTTATTTAATTTTACATGGTAACTCTGTGAATGAGTTCTAAAAGCAACAGTACGCAAGTGAAAAGAATATACCAGAAAAACATATTACTATTTTAGATCATAAGTGTTAATTGACCAGTTATTTTCAGTAAGCATAATGTATCTTGTTACCAAAAAAATTAAATGTCCATAATTCACTTAAACTATGCAACCGAACTTAAAAATATGAAATGCAAATAGTTAATATTATAATAGACCATTATTCACTGTATCATACAAGTAAGTTGCTGGCATTTTGAAAATATGGGTCCACTTTTAATATTAAACCATTTTAATTCAACTTTTTTTTACATTTTGGCATATTACTATATCAGCATTACCTTGTTCAACTGCAATCTAATTTGTATTTTCTGAAAACAATATTTCAGGTCCTAAAATAATACAATTTCTATAGTGATCACAATACTACAGAAATAAACAGATATTTAGTAATGTAATTAATCTTTCAAAAATCTGATTATGATTTCATGAAGGAATGTATTAAATAGCAGTTTAATTTGTAATGATCTGGGATTCTTTAAAAACTCATTAAAATGATAGAAATTATTGCATTGTTCACAGATGGCTTCATTTATTTTATCCATTTAACACAGGAAAAAGCTAATAGACTTAGTATATTCTATATATATACAATGGAACAATTTAAATGAGGAAAAAATGGAGGCTAGGGAAAGCAGTTGCTATGCATACATAAAATGCTTTTGTGAAGATCTAAAAGCAAAAAGAACATATATGGAAAGTGGGAAGAAGTCAAAGTTATAAAGAAACATAAACAGGGGGGAATTGTAGGAGGATACAATAGTAGGATATAGTCAACAGGAATGTACACAGTTGACCCTTTGGGATACTTTATTTTGGCTTCTTATATTGAGCAGGGAATTGTGGTATTAGCTTAAATGTATCAATTTCATGATTCTTTGTGTTGGAGGTGAGAACCCCAAATATTTTAGGAATACATGCCTCTTACATATTGCATATATTCAAGTACTTTTGCAATTCAAAAGTTTTATTGTTTTGGAATATATTTTTATTTTTTCCATATGCTTGGGTCTTTAATTTTAGGAGGTATTTTATATGCTGCCCAAGGTTGTCATACAATTGGGTAGCCTTATAAATTTAATAAAAAGTGAAGTAAAATATCAAAATATATTTTACAGCTATCCAAATCTAATATTCATACTTCAACATACTGCTTAAAGAATCGATTAGAAATTCAGTTATGTTGATATCACTCGGTCTGAGAATTAGGATGGACCAGCGCAGACATTCAACATAAATTTCAGAAGCCATAAATACAATATTGTCAAACAATAGCATGTTTATGCACAAATATTCTTGTTTTTTAACATAAGAAAAAAACCTACCAATTGATAAAGTGATTAATATATTTTGTGATAAAAACATATTAACAGATGAATATATGTAACAGCTGATTAAAATAGCATCAAGGGCAATTATTACTTGGAATTTCTATTATCTTGATTAGGACATTAAGATAACACATTAAAAATAGCTACAAATCTGGAATTAGGAAGAAAAAATATTGTAAAACAAAGCCTAGTAAATTTCTTGGGTGCCACAAGCAGGGTTAAAAAAACTTACGTAAGATTAATATACCTAGTTAGCACAGCTAGAAAGAAATTCCTATGTCTTGGCATAATTACAAATCTTCAACATAGAAAGCCTAGGGGTGAGATTTTGTTCTCCTCTGTAACTAACTTAATGAATGAAGTACTAATTAACATTATGGCATTGATAAATGGAGAAAGAGATTAGAGATATATTTGATAAGTCAGTCTTTCCCAGATGGACTGTCAAAGCCACATTAATTCTTATCTCATTGGAGCATCTGCTTCTCCCATAATCCCCTGCCCCTTGGTATAACGAACACAAACTGTTGTGACTCAATTCGATTTATATCAATCTAACTTCTTTTAATCCAATTTGTATTCCAATCTACTTCCTTCTAATCACTTAAATCTTCAGCCCCCATCTGGTAAATTTTCTCTCAAAATTAACAGAGCAGATGCCTCTACAATTGTCTTCCACAGTGAGGCTAATCATGGCCTAGCTGGGGCCTACAGAATATTCTCAATTGATACGTGATTTCCAGTGTTGATGTTCTTGTTATAAATGTGTTGCATGAAGACCATTTTGCTTAATGGCTTTCCTGATAAAATTTAAATAGGAAAATAACTGGAAACTTAAAATATGGAAGCAGAAAAAATAAGGAAATAGATTGTTACATAATGTTTGGCTGCCATCCTAGTATTTCTTATAACTTTTATTGGAAATCACAAACATAAAATGGACAACAAGACAAATAGCTTTACACAAACTTTGAATGACATTGCCACTAAAATAATGAAATTACTTGGATGGTTTTTGAAGATTATGTTAAGAAAGCACAATACATTCAAATAAAAAGACACAAATGTACAATTTTTGAACCATATTTAAACATTATAACATTTTCACTTATTTGTTCAAGATTGCTCATTATATATATCTTACCTTTTTCTGGATATCTTGGAATTTGTGCATGTTAACTATTATTTTGGTAACAGAACAACAAAATAAGCCAGATTGGTAAACCTTCCATGATTAGCCAATGATTTCCAATTACAGCCGCTTACATGCTAATTCACATTTAGAATCTTCCAGTTCAGGAAAAAAATGCAACTTTACAGAGATATTCAATTCCTATATAGGGACTCTTTACCTAAAGTGTCCCTGTCTTTTCAGAACACAGTTTCAAATTTCTTGAACAAGTCAAATATTTTATCTGTCTCATTCAATTCAAATAACTGTGATAAAAAGAGCTAGGTATCATCAATATACAAATGGCACTTCATTCATTTCCTCAAATTATTTTCCTTGGTATTAAAAAGCATGCTTCTCTAGCATTATGTACATGAATTATTAATTATTTGTTTGCTTAATATGCTTCCCTTAAACTAATTTTTCATCATCAGTTGAAATCCCCAGCTTATAACCAAGTGGAGTTTAAGTCATTTGTTGTGGGGTTTTTTTCAGTTTTCAGTTTAAATTCTTATATTAAGCAACACATTATTCTTGTTTCCAGACCAATATGCCGCTTCATTCTGTAATCTTGCTAAAAGTTTTACTGCAGTGTCACCTAAGTGGATTAACAATTATTCACATGGAAAGGCGGAATGTACAGCATTCCAATAATAATTCATGTGCAGAAAATTGGCACCAAGCCAGGCAACTAAAATTCATGTTGAATATTTCAGATTATTTAACACCTTACAGAATTTCTTTGGCATTTACATGTGCTTATCTCTGTACTGCACATGTGCTATAGTCTCACTTCAAGCCTTTTTTTTTCAAGGTAATGTTCTTAAACTAAATACTATTTGAAAACTTACTTATAATTGAGTATCTAAGAAATTATTTTCCCCAGTTTTTAGCACATAACTTTGAGAACAGAAAAATAAAATAATAAATATCTACAAGTATTATGCTAAAAGCAGATTACTTTATGGACTGTATATTTACTGTGGACTGAATATATTTTTGTCCCCATCTTCTTTCTCAAAATTAACCTACTAATCCTTTTATGCTATCTCTAGCTACTGCTTGCTGGGTCTGCTTGCAGTGACAGGTGGTCTAGATTTTCTACTTAGAAATCTGGTCACCCTGTATTTGTAACACCTCTACAGTTAGTGTCATCTGTGAATTTAATTAACATGTTTACCCGCTTGTGTAGATTATTAGTGAAGATGTTAAATAAAACAGAACCCAAACAAAATCCCTGCATCAAAGCAACTGACACTTTTCCCCCCAATTCTACACATGACTCCCTATCATTACTTTCTATTTTTAGCTTTAAACTAGGTGTTACTGTCTGGTAATACAAGAACAAAGCCAATTTGCAATAATCATTTACACAAAGATTAATGGTACTTAGCATTAGATTCTGGCAGTAATAGTAGCAATCTTATCCATATATCTTTTAAAAATCTAAACCAAAATAAAATATTTCTATTTTGTAACTCTTAATCCCCCATTTTGTTCCTACTTATTTATTGGCTTATAACTTGCTACATTATTAGAATATGAAATCTAGAAAATAATTGTTTCCAAATGTTAATGAAACAGGCAAGAGTTAATGTGTTCTAACAGAACTATTTTTTAAACTAACAGATAAAGTTAGATTTAATAACTTTAATTGTTGCCAAAATACATTTTGAACAGTCTCTCCCCCCCCTTCCTCTTGCACAGGGATGTCAAACTTGTGGCCTGCAGGCTGGATGCATCACACACTGGCCATGCCCATGCCCTTTTAGCAAAGGGAAAAGTTGCAATATGTCACATGACACCGTGACGACGCATGTTTGACACCCCTGCTCTAGCAAATGAAATAATTTGTCAATCTAGAACAAGATAACATTCAGAAGCAGATCACATCTTTAATTTACTGAAGTTTAATAAGGATAAGGGCACAGTACAATAAGATTTGCAAGATTGTTATAGCAATAGCAGTAAAAGCAATCTTAGCTTTTACAACATTTCAATAATGTTGTGATGTAGATGACTGTATATCAGGGATAAAGCTATAATCATTCATCTTCTAGTTTTGACCTAAGGTATACAAAGTGCATTTAGCAATAAAGGAGAATTTTGTGTAGCTCAGAATTGAAATGAGGCATTCTTGGTGCCCTCTGAGCCTCTTTGTTTTCTTGCAGACATTTCATTACCCAAACTAGGTAACATCGTCAGTGTTAGTAAGAAGTGGGATTTACTTCAGTTTATATTCTAGCAGCTTGCCCTGTCAGTGTTAGAGTAGTCTTGGAGGTTCTTTGGTTGGGCTGTTTATTCTGAGCTTATTTGGCAGTTCCTTGACTGGGGTATTGTTTGCTGATTGTTGATCTGATGTTAATCTTGGTGTTAATCTATGCTCATCTGAGCGTTGTCTGCTGATGGATATTTCTGTCTTTTTGTTTCCCTTTTGGCTTGTAGATTGTCTCTTTTGCACAACATGTAAACATTGTTTATGTCTATATTCTATTGATGGCTAATTTGTCAGTGTGCCTGGCTTCTAGAAATTCTCAAGCATATTTGAACTTGGCTTGGTGGAGGATGGTCAGTTTCCCAGTTGAAGCTGTGGTTACGTTTGTCCATATGTTTTGAAATTAAAGCATTTGCATTATGTCTTCTGACTGCTAGCTGGTGTTCATGGATGCGTTCTGCCAGTCTACTGCCTGTTTATCCTATGTAGTAGCTAATGCAATCATTACACTGTATGTTGTAGATGACTACTGTTTTTTCTTCTGGGGCTGCTGGGTCTTTTGGTTTGCTTAAGATTTTTGGGAGGCTTTAGTTGGCTTGTGTGCTACACTGAGGTTATATAATAATACTCTGTTGGTAGTTTCAGAGATGTTTTTGATGCATGGCAGTGTTATTCCTTTTATGACTTGGTTATGCTATGTTGGGCTGAGTAATCAGGATATATTATTCTGAATAATCAGCCAACTTGATGAAGTTGTATGGATATCTATTTTATTAGATGTTGTATAGGTGCTCTGTTACCTTTTTCTGTTGTTCAGGGTACTGCAGTCTTTTTCTGCTCATTTAAATAAAGTTCCTACACAGCTTCTCTTATGGGAGGTTGGATTATTGCTTTGGTAGTAGAGCACTTTTTCAGTACACCTCTGTTTCTAGTTTGCCATCATGGTCTCTGCTGATCAGGATATTAAGGAAAGGCAGTGTGTTGACTTCTTCTTTGATACACTGGACTCCTTTGAATATGTTAATGGTTTTGTGGGTGTTTTCTAATTGGTCCCCTTTTATTATAGTGTGTCTACATATCTAATCCATATTTTGGGTCATATTTGTGGAAGTGCTATAACTTCCAGATGTTACATTATGACCTTCATTATAAGTCCTGAAAGAGGTAATTCCATGTGCACCTTTAATTTGTTGATAAATTTGTTCATCAAATTCAAAGTATGTATAGTTAGGCAGAAGCTTATGAGATCAATGATTCTGGGTATTTCAATCTTCAGGTATTTGGTTAAGTTGGGTGTCCTGCCCACCTAGCAGTTTGCAAGCATGCAAATGCAAGTAGAGTAATAGAAACAACTTTGGTGGAAAAGTAACAGCATTCCATGCACCTGGGCATATAATCATGCTGACCACACGATCATGGGAAATGTCTTCAGACAATACTGGCTCCTTCAACTAAGAATTGGAGATGACCACCACACCCTAGGATCAGAATGACTGGACAGTGAAACCTTTACCTTTTTTTGCTGTGGAACAATGTAGTTATAGATTGTTTGGCTAATTCTGGGTCTATGAAGGTGAAAATGAGATCACGATTTCATCATCTATAGTCAAGTCTCTGATTGTTTGGTCTCTGATTGTTTGAAAGCACTGTAGTGAGGAGTTGATAGTGTGTGTGCTTTCCCTTGTGAGGTGCCCAAGTTTACAAGGTACCTTTATGCAGAATTACTCCCCCACCAAAATGAATTTTCATCAATATGCAAAAGACTGTTACTGGTCTCAGCAGCAAAATGTACATTTGTGATGTTGGTGAGTCTCTTATTGATATTTTACTTCTTTCTCTCTTGTTTTAACTTGAAATTGGTGCCCATCCCCCATAGAGTGTTCTTGTGAAGCCCACAATTTGCACAGCAGGTTCCAACAAACCTGCCTCAGGCTTAATTTGAACCTTGATCCCCATGTAAAAAGCCAGTTCTTTAACCCAGTCATTTTGGATTAAAGCTTCATTTAAAAAATGTAGGCATTTGATTATCACGGTTATTATTATGAGAAGAAACAAAGATATGAGACTACTCTACAAACTAAAAATTGCATATACCAGTAACATGAAGTAGTTTATGTTTGATAAGCTAACCACACTTCCATGCTGAGTTATCCATATTGGAAATCAATGTTTTATTAGATTTATATTTAAACAGTATAATAATATATATCTGCTTCTGGGACTCCGCTCAACTGAATTTAAGGGGTCTGATTTCAGAGAAAAGATGCTAATTATCTAGACTTCCAAATCATATTAATTATACATGCCTTCACGCACATGTGTACATATGTATATGTACTTCACAAATGCAGTATGCACTCTGCTGTTTCACAATCAGCAAGAAATGGCTCCTGGCATCATCTGGTCATAATCAACACAAGTCAAACATGTGGATGCATTTAACAACCAGGGAGGGTCATAGCTGGCCTTCAAAACCCAGGATTGCACCACTAAATAGCAGTTCTGCAATTTCTTGCCAATTTTCAGTAGGAAGCTAAAGGAAACACATATGTTAAGCCCCAGTAGGCTTAATGGAACTATGAAACTTAAAAGATCCCAACCTTTAAAAAAAATCAAACAAAACAAGATAAAATTCTCCAGTTCCCTTCACAGTGCACAATTACATTATCATTACTCACTGCTGAATATTTTTGACAAATTTTGCTAATACTTGTTTTACATGCATTCACAAAATCTCTGAATAATTAATACAGTAATAACATATAAACAGTAATGAAAGAACAATTCAACCAGAAGAAAGGAAAAGAGAACTAAATTAACCTCTTCCAGCCATGGTAAGACACTTTGTTTCTTCAAAATCTTTCACAGCTAAAATAATCTAATGACCAGCATATACAGTGTTCAATTGTTTGTGTGACTACATATTCAAGAAATGCTTTGCAAAGAATTTTCTGGGGGGAAAAATAACTGTAGTAATTTAACAATATAAGAACTATTTCAACTACCTCCATCCAATGGCTTTATTTTGTTTCATTTTAGAATTATATGTCAGTTTTTATTACTTAATCTGAAAACACAATAATTAAAATTGTTTTGTTACTGTAATTTTAATTATCATTTTCTAGATTATATAAAATTTCCTCTGAAACTAAAAAATAAATATAGAATGGCTAAGCACAATAATATAAAATCATTACTTCTCCCTATAAATTACTTCTCGAAAAAAATAATATATCTTTATTAAAGTGATTAACCAGTATTTTAAATAATTTTTATTAAGCGGTTATAAGACTCAGATTAAGTACATAAACATTTTTGGTGAAATTAAATGTTCACACTACTAAACACAAAAAAATTAAAAAGATAAAAATACTAGAAAAAATATTAAAACTAATAGTCAAAATAGTAACCTAATTCATGAATAAATTATTGAAATAGTAATCTATTAAGTTACTGGCTATGTGTGTTGTATAAGTCGATGTGTATGCGAGTGTACATACATAAATATAAATATGCAAGTCAGTTTGGCCTAGGAATCAAGGCATCAGACAAGAAATCAGAAGACTTGGAATTCTAATCCCAACCTTAGCCATGAAAGCCAACTGGATGACTCTGGGCTACAATGTCAGGTTTGGGTGACAAGTCAGTCAAGTTCTGTTGCAATAATGGATCAATACTTGATCTGGGGGTGAAAGCAGATCCTGCACTTGCAGGCAAAAACTTGGAAGAAAAATAAAAATAAAATTATATATAATTAATGACAGGTGGAATATGGCAAAAGAAATTAAAAACTTATGCCTTTTATGGTATACATACAATATATTATATAATTGCATTATATATATATATATATATATAATGTTTTCTGAGGTTTTCGCGGGTGTATGTATGTGGATCTTTGGTTATTCGAGTTTTCTCCCGCGTAGAGTTGGACGTTTCTTGGCGACGTTTCGACGAAGTCTCATTCGTCATCTTCAGGCTTGTGTCTTCGGTTTCGTTCTTCTC
>JANHFL010006336.1:0-11094 GCA_032468155.1 Oxyrhabdium leporinum | reverse complement strand
TGTTGGACCAGGGAGGATGTCGGTTCTTCTTTTTTGATTGAGTTTTTGTGTTCTTCAATACGTGCACTTATTCTTCTTATATATATATATATAAATAAATAAAATACATGTAAGTATGATATGCAATGACAGTGAACAAAATTTGGCAACTTTCCTGGAAATATTAGATTTCAAGTCCACAATAAAAAGATAAATAAAAATATCAATTCTATCATCAAAGCTGGTGAGACTTACAAGCCAGTGGAGTTATGAAGATAGGGAATACATGCTGTAGAAAATATATCAAATGAACTTGTTGGATAGATTCTCAGGTTCCTCAAGGTTGCACTTACTGTTATACTTTCCTTCTTGTATTTTAGAGGACAAGACATTAAGTAGGCTACAAAAAAACCCTACAGTATGTTGGGATATAAAAGAGGTAATTTGTTGGTATTTCGTTGATTTCCTTTTTATAGTCTCCTAATATTGGCTGTATAATTCATCCTGCTGCACCTGGAGAGCAAGCATTTATGTAGGTATTTATTCATTCAAAAATGAATACACGACTATGGAAAGCATACATGCAAAAATAGTATATGACATTGTGAGTCAATGAACTAGTGGTTACTGTTTGGATTTTAGAAAAGCATCTACAGCCAGGCATAAATGTTTCCTACACCCTATTTCCATTATGGATTCATACATTCCCTCACAACTTTACTCACAAGCTTTCAATCTGCTGTTCCAGCTGCCTGTAATAATTGTGTCCAGTCTTTAGAAAGCAAAGGCTCCTCAAAGAAATACAAATCATGTCACTGTTGAATTGCAGCTTTAACTCTTGATAACCCCATGGTTATTTTCGGTTTCTTCCTAAGGTGATGCATTCTCTCTAGCCATGATGTTTAGTTCCAAAAAACTGACACCCGTAACAGCTTTCAATCTGATTTTATTGAGGGGTCCATGATAAATATTCACCACCTAATATCTTCCAATTACTTCACTTTCACTGCCTTGGATTATCACTGGATACCTCACAAACTGGGACTTACCATTTTTTTCTGTTCTCCAAACAGTTCTTAAAAGTCCTTCAAGTTTATGTCCTATCACCAACAAAGACATCTCAGCAGCCCCAAAGTCCATGTGCATTATACTACCTATTTGGAAAAATATTCAACTCCTACTAGGTAGAATCCTCTGTCTTGTTACAAGACAGCACATGGCATCAATTTCTAGGCTGAATTTATCCAAATGCAACAATGAATTATAAATGTCTACTATTTTCTTTTATAGGTTGCTTTAACAAATACTAGTTCACAGTACTGGAAAATTATCTTTCTCAACTCACTTGGGAAGTTGGGTCTTATACTAATAGATAATTTTGATACCAAACTTGGCAATAACGGTAAGGCTGTCTTATTTTAATAGTCATATTTTTCCCCACAGGGGCCATCCTAGAGGTCAACTGCACCACTCTAAGGATCAGAGTATCACACAGCAGGCCGATATCTATTATGTATTGCCAAAGGACTTAGGCATTGTTTACTAAATGCAATAGCAGATGGTGACCTTAATGGTGAGCTTACCTACTTGTGGGACCCAAGAATCTAGTAAAATCAATTATGTCCTAACCTCATACAACCTTTCCCATCTAGTATTTTCATTTAAGGTTGAACTATGGCCAGATAGTGACCACTCACTGCTATTATTTCACCAGGGTCTTAGTTCTCACCAGACTTTCCTTACCAATTTCACCCAGGTCATGGATAATGATGCAGATATAGTCACTTCTAGAATTAAGATAGTCTGCAAGAATAACCCAATCATATATTTTTTTTGGCCTCAGTCCAGTCTTCAAATTATACAGGTTCTTCATTCACAGTTCAAAATCTCCAGAGGCTAATGTTAGATAGAATGATATATAAAAATCATAGGGTATACCATAGATCTATGAGCAAACCCTAGAACCTTAGGAGAAACACAAGGACTGCACAAGACTGCAAGCGAGTGTAGATTTAATGACAGCTTTCAAATGTTACAAATACAATAGCCATCACAGCACTGGGAATTGACCATTCTCAAAAGAAGATATAAAATAGAATAAAGAAAGAAAGAAAACACAGATACATACCATTTAAGAATGACTTTTCCAAGCTATGAGGAATAAATATGCCACTTTTCTGAAAAGGCATCTCAACTGCTGAACAAGACAGTCTGTCCAGAAGTAAAGATTCCACCCAAGAAGTAGATATTTTTTCTGTAAACTAGATAGCTTTTATTTGCTCTTTGTCTGAAGCTATTCTTCCAAACAGTATTCCCTCTGGCCACCAGTCTCTCATATGAAAATTGTTAATCAATCCATTAAAAAACAGGAAATTTGCCAGTAGTGAAATGATATACTGTCAAACTGTTAAAAAGCAACATCAATTGGAGGTCTTCCCTTCTGGCCTCCGTTTCCATATATTAATAACACATGCCAAATACGAAAGAATGACTCTGGAAGAAGTTGTTTTACTCATTCATACATTGGTTACTCTGCTTAATTAAGATATTGCATAGTAAAGCAGTCACACAACATAGATGTGCTGATATCTCAATTACAAAGGGATGAGAGAGGTTTGCACTTTTTAAATCAGCTATTTAGCTCAATGCCCATTTTTTGAATCAAAGCAGGATCTCATCTCTCCAAATTTAACAATTTTGTGCTTGATTATTTCTTGAACTCATAATGGCTTTACAAATGGTCTGTGGACTCTAGCAGGTTACTGTAGGAGGAAAAGGGCCTTGCAATACAATAGCCTAAAGCATGTGGATTTTTTTCTCCAAAAAATCTTTGATGCCACAACTTTTGTGGCCTCAGTATAAAAAAGACAAGGAAGCAAGTGGTAAAAAGTTAGTACTTCACTATGATGGAATATTAAAAACATTGCACAATTTTTCACCATTTTATTTATATTACCGAGTGGGGAAAAAAACCTATGTTAGCCAATTTCACTATTTTTGTGACGATTTTTATTTTAGAATCTATGAATAAAAAGAAAAGCTTTGCCAACCCCACCCAAAAAAAGAAACAGTTTAAATAATATTTTAACTTCACAATTGCTATGGTATTGTTTGGGACCAGAATCAAAACAGTACAGTGACAAACTCAGACCTTTCTACTATCCCTTTCTCCTTGGTAAAAAAGCAAAGTATTAATCATTCTGTTTTAAAGGCACTTGACTAAAGCTATTCTTTATATTGCACATTGTCACTAATGTGGCCAATGAATAACTCTCAACACTTTTGTTGTTTCTCTGAGTGGACTAACAACAGCTTAGTTTTACTCTTATTCTGTTGAATGGCTTGGAGAAGATATGAAAAGGAGCACTTCAGTTAAACAAAAGTTTTGGAAAGAAAAAGTTGGAACAAAGTAGACATAGTGCAGACAACTTGTGATTCATGACTTATACTGTGCTGTTTCCCTTTTCACCCCAATATGCACTTTGATTTTACTACTGATTATGAAGCCAGACCACTGCACTTCTCTTAGCAACCAATATCACATAGAGAAAAAGACATTCCTTTACTAAAAAGGGAACAGAAGAATTTACGCTCATACAAAGGCAGGTACATGTTCTCCTGCATTTGATTCCAGACAATGATTGATTTTTGTTAAAAAAAAACAGCCAAAAATTTTAGCCAACATTAATTTTAATTACAGCAAAATGACTTTTGAGCAGATATACAATATTTAATTCTTACCCAAGATTATTTTCCAAGTTAACAAAAATAAATTTGACCTACAAATGCCTACAAAGCCACAAACAAGCTGCCTTTATTAGCAATACTATCACAAATAGAGAAAAAAAATCCAACACTGAAGTAGCTGAATCACTTTGAAACATAATACTATTCCTTTGGGAATCCTTTGTTTTGAAGCACCTAATCAAGAGAAACGTACAAGTGCTAACATGTTTGTCACTGCTTCAAAGATGTAGCAACTAATCATCTTAAATTATAAACAAGATTTAAAACCAGATTCAAATATCCTATCCAAAGTTCTAGTTCTTTACTGCTATCTTTAATTACATTTTATTTTAAGGATTAAAAAATGTTGTTTTATATAACATAAATGGCAAATCATGTTTCCTGTCTGGTTTACTTGGGAGGACTGTCAATGCAATAGTATTTTTAAACTTTCAGAGGCTAGTTCAAGATATAGGAAGGAATGAAAGAAGTTTAATTTAAGGAGGGAATAGTAGAAATGCCAGAAAAGTTCATAATCTCTGCATTGTTTGGGCAATAGAAGGAGTAATAGAATAATTTACACATGGAGTTGTAGTGGAGTAAATCTAAGATGGAAAGTAGCCACTATTCTAATTGGTTCCACCTTTCCAGCAAAGATCAGTGTTTGAAATTCAAATGAAATAACTGACAGCTAGCAGAGTTCTATTAACTACTCAGGAAAAGTTGCATTGATGTAAACAGTTTCTTTATAATATATTATTAAGAAACTAGCCATTTCAGTTATGAGTGCTCTACGAGAACCCTCTCTCTGAAGCTACAATAGTGCTACTTTGTGAGAAAAGGGCGTTGTCCAAATATATGACTTAAAAACTCTGAATCTACCAATTAGGTGTGAGAAAATTATGGTTAACTTTTATGGTCTATCACAAAGCATACTAAACCTCTACCACTCACCATTGGCAATTATTTAGTCAACTTTCATATCACATTTTCTGATTCTTTAGGAATGAATTGGTTACAGATTTTCAAATCACATATTTGTTAGATCTAAAAAGTATTACTTCAGAATGCAGGTGTCATGGCTATTCACCAACTCCTCAGTAAATACAACTCCCTACCTTGCCTGCCAAGTATGTTGACGGTGTTGATGTGTGAAAATGGATAAGCACAAACACTTCCTCCATTAGTACTGAACTGCATAATCAATTTTATAAACGCTGACTCCCAAACATCACAGTACAATGTCAAACACAGAACTTCTCTGAAGAAATTTATAAATAAGCACTTAGGAAAAGACTTCATTTGCCCGCTTCCTCCTTCCACATCCTATTTACCCACCAACATATAGTCCGTAATTATCAGTTCCTCAGTGATGTTGCCATTAGAGAGCACTGTCATCTTTCCCTCTTTTCTGGACTCTTAGACAGATGTAGGCTTTTTACCAAGTTGGACTTTGAGTAGGGGGGGGGGGAGAAGGTTTATTTGCACACAAAGAGGTCACAGATTCCCATCATAGGGAATTTGAATATGCAACAATACCCTTGATTGATGTTATTTGTCCAGTCCTTATATAATTTATGAACTATACAATATTTCATGATTTGTACAGATTGTCTCAACTGTAAATGAGAAAAATAGCCCATGTAGGCTATTTCAGATACTATGTCAAAAGGAATTTCAAAAGTAATTCAGATCTAGTTCAGCTCAAATCAATCTGTTGTGGATATCCCCTGCACTTTAAAAGACAGAGTATTTTCTGGACTCTGCTAATTTTTACAGTAAATTTATTCCTAATTTTGATGTACTAATCATACTCTTCACTTGCCTTACAAAAAATGGTTTATTTAAATGGCATTCCGAGGCTTTGGCACTTCTCAGTTCTGCCCTTCTTTTTTACATTTTTACAATCCACTCCAGAGTTGAAGTGGAAATTCTCCTTAATAATTTCTTACCAGATAGCTCCTTCTAACTAAGATATACACAATTACATTTTTAAAAAGAAGCTGCTGGCCATGAATCAAGATTTTCAGCACTGTTTTTAAATGCAGAACATTCTACTGGGGTCTGAAGTGACAAGAACTTATAAAACTTAACAATTCTATACAACTCACACAGTGTTAAGTAATAATTAAGAGACCACTGGGATGATTTTGAAATTCAAAAAGGAATTTACCACTCATTAGAGAATCTAAGTTGTTTGTTTGACTTCAATCTAGATTTCAGGTAGTAAGAATTCAAATGCAGAATCAATAGTGTATCTATTTGAATAAATAAAAGAGTACTTAAAAAAGAATAAATTCTTGCAAAATTAGTTTGTCTTTTAGCCAGTAGACTGTATCAGTATTACTATAAATAATTTGTAGACATAATGATATTGGTCTATGGTTTCTTATTAAAGTTCTCTAATCTTATAGTCCATTCATAATCAATTTCTGTTGCTTTGTATCCTAAGTAAACTTTGTTTTTTTACGTAGTCACCTATTTTCTTCAGAGAAATGCCACTTGCATTATACATATTTGAAAAATATTGATGAAGAGCTTTCTGCATGGCCATACTATACAGTAGCTTCCCTTTTAATATCAATGTCATTTTTCAAAACAAATATATATTTTTTCCAGCAGCAGGACAATAGAATGACACATGGAAACTTCTGTCTCTCTGTTCTCTAGGCCTACATCTGCCATGATGTCTTCTAATGTTTCCTTAGATGCCCAAATAGCTATGATGGTGTATGAACAGAAGCAGACAATTCTCTCTGTAGTTTTACGTCAGACCCACCCTACTCATGCCAGTAGAATATGAATGAAGCCCAATGTTCCTCCTGTTGGCAGGAGACAATTTACACAAACACAAATCTGGATGTGCCATCATTTGACAGATTAAATAGAGACAGAACAGGGATTGGCAATGAGGACAACTAATTTTATGCTGGTGCTGTTTTCTGCCAGTTCAAGGATAGATTGTTAGCACATTAATTCAGTAAAGGGGAAAAAAGTCTGTGTTTCAATTTGGGAGATACTAAAATTGCTGTCATCAAAATGGATGATCTGAAGAGAATCACTATGACACTTTGGTAGAACTATATCATTCTAATTTTCCCTCCCCTCCATTTTTTAGAGAATTCGGAAATGCAAAATCCGCATAACTGTATGATAGCAGAAGCAATCAAATTCAAACCTAGGCCCTCATTCACAGAATGACAGCTTAAAGGAAGGAAATATTTTTAGAAACCTTCACAATAGGGGGCCAGCTGCATTCTTATGGAGTACATCAAGGAAAGATTGCACTCTGCAGGTAGGATTCAACTATTTTCAGTTTCAAAAAATCAAGAAAATATATGCACGGCTCGTTATTTATTTTTTAATGATACGGGAAGAAGCCTCAGTCAAACAGAGTCCTGCTTTTTAAAATAAGACTAACGCAACCAGAACAGAACCAGAATAACCACTCCCAAATTGTCTTAGGGCACAGATAAATAATAATTTAATGCCAGTTATAGCTGATACATATTTTTATTTTGTTTTATTTTAAGTACCTCTTCTACCATCATAATAGTCAACATGTCAAAATAAAAACAAAGGGGGAGGGGGAGGTTATGTACAGAAAATACATAATTTTTAAATTTTTAAAGGTTAAACATGTCATATCCCTCAATTTAATTAGTCCTAAACTAATTATACAGAGCTTTAGAACAGTATTTTCAATAACAAAAAGTGATACTTAAAAATTTGTGAACACTTTTTTAGTTTTCTATATTTCCACATAAAGATTATCTTAAACTGTTTTCCACACATGTGATCTTTTCTCCACACAGTTCCTAAAATTAGATAAAGAGAACTCATTAACCAAATGAGTAAAAAACATTATACTTCTTCACTCATTTATTGAGGAAAATTATCCAAAGCTACATATTTGTGTTTAGCAAAAGTATGTGAACCACTAGAATTACCAGCTAATTTGAAGGGAAAATTATAGCTGGGTTTTCCAGTGAATGGGATCCTAATCAGATGTGAGATGGGAGGTCCTGCCTTATTTAAAGATCAAAATTCTAGGTATTCATTATCAAAGTTTGATTTTCACAACACAAGAATATGGAAGTGTGTCATGACTCAAAAAAAAAAAGGATATTTCCGAGGACCTCCAAAAAACAGATACTTACCAGGTTGAAAAAGGTTGGAAAACTATTTCAAAGAATCTGAACTTCATTAGTCTACTGTCAGACAGATTGTGTACAAGGAAGGGGGGGGGCAATTCAATACCATTTCTATCTTTCCCAGGAATAGTTGACCAACCAAGTTTACATCAAGAGCAAGGCATATAATATTCTAGGAAGTCTCAAAGAATCCCAGGATAATTAGTTAAGGAACTAAAGGCTTTTCTTGCGTTGGTGAATTTCAGTTTTCATCTGTATACTATCAAGAGAACACTGAAAAACAATGGTGTGCATGGCAAGGTTGCAAGGACAATAGTACTTTTAAAAAAAGATGCTCATGTGTAGTTCACAAAATGCTATCTAGATGAGCCTGAAGGCTATTAGAAGAATGTTCTGTGGATAGATGAAACCAAAATTAAATTTATTTTGACTGGAATAAAAAGTGTTAAATGTTTAGTAAAAGGCAAATCCTGCCTTCTAGTATGAGAATCTTTCCCACCTTTGAAACATGGCAGATCGTGGTTTGGGCTTGCTTTGCTATTTCTGAATCAGGACAGCTTGCCTTTGTTGATGGAACTATTCTGAGGTAAACCAGCAAATTATATAGAAAAACATCGGGCTATCATCTGCACTAAAGCTCAACTGCATCATGCAGCAGGAAGATGTCCCAAAACACATAGGTTGCATGACCAAAGAATGGCTAGAACAGAAGAAAGTTTTGGAATTGCCAAGTCTTAAGTCCTGATCTTGATCCTATAGAAATGTTGTTGAAGGACTTGAAGGAGGCAATTCATGTGAGGAAGCCCATCAACATCCCTCAGTTGAAGCTGTTCTGTAAGGAGGAATGGATAAAATTTCTCCAAGCTGATTGCAGACTGGTTAATGGAAACATTTAGTTGCAGCTACTGCTGCCTAAGGGAGGCACACCAGGTAGTCAGAGCAAAACGTTTCATACTTGCACACACACACATACTCAAATATGTAGCTTTGGATCATTTTCATAAAATGTCTGATTCATTTAATTGGGTTCCCTTCATCTAGTTTTAGAACATTTGGAGAACAGGTCAAATTCTAGGTCATATTTATATAGACATACTGAACTTGAAAAGGTTCATAAACTTTAAAAGCACCACTGTAATTATGTTCTTGAAATAGTAAATAGAGTTTGTGTCAAAAGCTTTTGGATGAAGGATAGATTCAAAAGGCGGGGAGGACATAAGAGATGTTTTGAGAGAGTTTCAAATGTAAAAAAGCATAAGTCTTTTCTGAAAGAAGGGGACCTTACGTGAAGAGAGATGACCATCATGGGCAGGGATGTATCCAAGAGAGGAAGGAAATGATGAGGATCATGCCAGGATTCTTTAGAATAGGGAGCTTTTCATTGGCAAGTAACTGTTCATTTTCCTGGTGTCATTTACTGCTTCTATTTTTCACATGATTTGTCTGGATTAAGATGGGAGAATGATATTGAAGAAAGATTGTACCAATGAATAATTGCCATCCTTATATATTAGTATTTATTTTAATTTCAGGTCGTACAGGTCTACAGATGGACAGACAACCCCACAGTTGGGGAACCCATCTACTCCACAGCCAGCCTCACCTGATGTTGGAAACTGCTGTCTACATTCTGATTTCTCCCATCTATATTCTCCACGCAGCCCCATCAGTCCTGATCTGTTGTCTGGTCCCCATACCCCTTTGTCTCGAGACTCCATGCGGCATCTGTCAACAGAGGACACACGTTGTTCCACACCTGACTCTGGCCTTGATGAGCAGGTGAGTGAATAAATCCTGTCTGGCATTTAATGAAACAATCCATGACTCTGTTGGCCTTGTAGGTGAGGATTGCACCTGTTAATTTGACTTGTTTCTTTTTACCTACAAAGATTGAAAATATTCTTGATTTAGTTATTTCTTGCCCCCCCGCCTCCAGGTTTGGGGAATACCAGCTGCATAAAGACTGAAAATTGCTTTTAGTTGCAGTTCTATCCCGAAAGGATATTTCTGGTTTCCAGATTGCGTCTTGTCTTAGCGTTGAGCATTCACACACAGCAGCAGTGTGCTTCATTGCTGTAGCTGCTCAGTATCTTTCATTCCAAGGGCTTCCAGATAAGGTACAATGGGATGCACAGGCGATGAAGCCTACCAACTGCTCTGCCTTTTCTTCCCAGACTATACAGCCCTGGGAACGGCGCACTTTCCCACTGACTTACAATCCCAAGACAGAGTGTGAGGAACAGACAGACCCACAGGACCGGTCATCACGTTGCACGCGGCGCACATCAGGCAGCAAGCCCTCCCGAGAACCAGACACTGCCTCCTTCTCACCTTCCCTTGCTTGCTTCAAGAGCCGGAATTCGGGGGCCACAGCCACAGTTCAGCGGCCAGCCCACAGATAAGAGAGGGACAGAAAAACGGAGCAAAAAGAAAAAAAAATCCACCAAATTAACTCTTGGCATTAAAAGTTTCTGAAATCTGCGTTTGATATTCAAACATCCTGCTGGGAATTTTCACAGTTTTTAGTGAATTTAAGGAGTTTAGAAACTGTTTTCTTTCTTTCCCTCCTTCTCTCCTCCTTTCTTTCCACATTTCTTTGTCTCACACACACCTTATCCAGTGCTGTGGTCTGATGAGAGCAAACCTGCCACTCCCTCCCTGATTGTAGGTGTACACTCCTCAGAAAGGAGAGCGAAGCTGGCTGGTTGACCCTGGAATTAGTTCTCTGGTGAAAGGATACTTTCCATTTGTTTTCTTTTACTGTTTAGTGTCTGTTTTCCTCACCTGCCAGCATCATGGTGCCCTCCCTCACCCTTAAAAGTTTAGTGAAGTGAAATTAGTGGTAACAAGTGATGTTTCCTGAAAGAAACTTTTCCTTCCCTCCCTCCCTCCCATCACCCACTGGCACTAGAAAGCACTTGCAATGCAAACTCAAGATCACTTGGTTCCTTAAGGGATAGCTACCCATTGTACCAACTACGAACAAGAAGCTCTTCTCCAGCGTCCTTTGATATGTTCTGGGGTTTTCTGCTGCTTCTGAGACTGACTGTCCATGTCAACAAGTTCAGTTGTGCGAGAAAAAGCAATTTCCCATAATCAGCCTGGGTATGTTTTGGATATTTTAGTCATATCGTGGTTTTTTTTTAAATGGCAGATTATTAGTGGGAAGAAGGCTGATAGCCATTCGTTTCAAGAGGAACCTTTTTTTCCATGCTTTTTTTTTGGGGGGGGGTGG